>JAINVK010000842.1:0-101446 GCA_030068075.1 Paguma larvata | reverse complement strand
CAGGCGCCCTGTATTCTATCTTTAATAGGCCTATATTAGGGTCTCCTTTTCACTTAGAGACACTGCCTGAACAAATCGTCTCTTTAAGATGCTTTTTACAAGCATTTAAAAAAACTTTTATTGCGGGGTGCCTGGTGGCTCAGTCAATTAAAAGTCCGATTTTGGGTCAGGTCACGAGCTTGTGGTTTATGAGTTCGAGCCCTGTGTCAGGCTGTGTGCTGACAGCTCAGAGCTTGGAGACTGCTTTGGATTCTGTGTCTCCCTCTCTCTCTCTACCCCTCCCCTGCTCACTCTGGGTCTCTCTCTCAAAAAAAAAAAAAAACCAACATTAAAAAATATTAAAAACAATTAAAAACTTTTGAGATATAATTAATATGCCATAAAAATCCCAGACTGCAAGAATACAAGTCAGTTTTGATTTTTTTAATATATAAAAGGCCATACAATTAAGACTATGATATAATTTTAGAACCTTTCCATCCTCCCAAAAGGAAACCCAGTACCCATCAGCTGTTACTCCCCAGACAGCAACAACCATGAAGTTACTTCCTATGTCTCCATTAGTTACTCTCTCCTGGACATTTTGTATAAACAGAATCGTCTGATAAGTAGCCTTTTGTGTCTCAGCGTAACATTTCTGAGGTTCGACCATGTAGCGCACAGCAGAAATTCGTTATTTTTTAATGGCTGAATACTATTCCGTCCTATGGCTAAGACTACATCTTGTCTGTTAACCTGTTGATAGACATTTGGGTTGTTTCCACGTTTTGGCTTTTATGAATGATGTGCACATATGTTCTCTTTTCTCTTGAGTAGATATAGCCGATCAATCATATTTTAACACCGAAGTTGTTGATTAAAAGAACAAAATTCCAGGGCGCGTGGGTGGCGGAGTTGGTTAAGCCACCGACTTTGGCTCAGGTCATGATATTCTGGTTCGTGAATTTGAGCCGGGCATCAGGCTCTGTGCTGACAGCTCAGAGCCTGGAGCCTGCTTCGGATTCTGCGTCTCTTTCTCTCTCTCTCTCTCCTGCTCATGCTCGGTTTTTCTCTTATGTCTCAAAAATAAACATGAAAAAAAATTATAAAAAAATAAAAGAACCACCCCCTGCAGTGTGTTTCGAAGAGGCCGGAGACTGCGTCTGGAATTCATTCTCATTCACTACAGAGAAAGGAGCGAGGTTTAGTTAAAGGGAAGTCTATATATTGTTCTAGCATTTCTTATCATTCACAATACTAAAATGTGGGGTGAAGTAACTCAGGGAAACGATTTGCTCACAAAGCTCACATGATGGGCAAAAACACAGGACCATTCCTCCCAGGCCTGTGAAGTTTGTCGTTAAAAGGAGGTGACCGTGGTCTTTGCAGGAGTCCGACCACCTTTAGATTTGTGCCTTTTGAGTCCTTCAATTTACATGTCATCAAGGAGAGCCACCGCCCCCCTAAAATGGGCATGTGTGTATAAATACAAAATCCGTGTATTTAGCACAGGCTGTAGCAGAAGGGGGAGTCTGCACTGCTCACCATAAACACGAGGCTCTGCTCGGCATCCCCGGGAGCGCAGGCAGTGCTCTGGGAGCGAGTTTCCCATCCAGGCTCCTTCCAAGACTGGGTATGTGGATATTTCCCACCCTCTCCAGGCACTCTGAGCATCTTTTCCACCTCCACCTGGCTCCTCTCTGACCTGAGGTCTCGACGGACAAACAGCAGCCCTTGGCTTGGTCCCTGGATCAGTATTTCCTTTCCTTAACACTAGAAAGCTGCAAATAGGAATTCCCAGCAAAACCAAGCAGAGTCAACAGGCTTATCCGTGGCAGGAGCAAAGCCTATTCATTTCTTGCACGGAGGGTGACAGTGAGACAGGTTACTTACATAACTACGCAAGGTGGTATAATTCAGCGTCTATTTCTTCAGCTTTAAACAGGAGGAATGTTCTCCAAGAGACAAATGGTTAATAAATGCAGGCATAGAACATTCCATGCTGCCAGATTTGAAGCCATCATGAAAAGCGTGCCTTTGAATAATATTTAGTGACCTAGAAAAATCTGTTGACGGCTAAGCCGTTTCCGTCCTGCGAGCCCTAGTTTAGGATTCACCTCCTTCCTCCCCGCCCCCACTCGCACTTTTGGATGGAAAACTGTTCTGCCCAAAAAGGCCTGTCACGCACGCTAGCGTGAAGGCAGGTTTCCCCGCGAGTGTCTGTTTCCTGGGACAGAAAACTGGCCATGTTGTTACTTTCTGCGAGGAAGCGTGAACATTCGTCAGCACGTGCCACGGTGAGGCTCCCGGGCGGTGACAAAGACTTCCTCCCCGCTGGCAGTACGCGCCCCGGGAACTCGGCGCGTCCCCACCCGAGGACACCGGGCCAGGCTGCCCGGGGGCGTTCTTGGGGGCCCCCAGGCCAGCGCCGCGCAAAACAGTCCCGGGGTGGGGGAGGGGGCGCAGCCTCCCGTGGGTCCCCCCCCCCACTCCAGATGACCAGGCCAGGCTGCCCGGGGGCGTTCTCGGGGGCCCCCAGGCCAGCGCCGCACGCAGCAGTCCCGGGGTTGGGTGGGGGCGGGGCGCAGCCTCCCGAGGAGTCCTCCCCTCCCCGGGGTCCCGCCCCCCCACCTCCCGGGGGTTTAAGGACGGGCCTGAGCGGTCGCCAGCGGCTCTCCAGCTGCACGGCGGGAACAGCCCCCTCCCGACCTGCTGCAAACTCAGAGACCCCCCCCCCCACCTCCCGTGTCCGCCGGCTGAACCGGGGCCGAACCGTTCGGGCCTGACTTTCTCTACGGTGGAGCTGCGCCTCCACACGCCCCGACCTCCCACCCAGGGTCCCCTGTCTCCAGAAGCTCCCCCTTTCCCTCCGTTCCCCAAGTGCATCCGCGCCCAGGCCTCCTGTCGCCCTCACTCCCAACCTGGTGCCTCCTCCGGTGGCCCCTTTCCTGTCTGGGGACCGAACTGTTCCTACTCTCCCCCACCCCCCCACCCCCGCCCCGGGGGCATTAGGATCCCCGCGAGGAAACGGGGGGAGCCGTTTGGGGAGCACCGCATGTTGCGAAAGCTCGGCAGGCAGGCGGGGGTGGGGTGGGGGTGGGGGCGGGGGTGGGGCGGCAAGTGGGGGCGGGTGCTGGAAGTGCGCTGCTCTTCGAAGGTCGTCGGTAACTCCTTCGGCTTTGCTGGGCGCCGGCTTTGAACCTCTTAACAAAGAACAGGTTCGGCCGCCGGCCCCCTCACCCCACCGGAGAGGCCGAGGGGGCACGTGACCTTTCCAGACCCGGCCCCCGCCAAGAGAGGATGAGGGAGGGAGTTGTGGGGCGGGGAGGGAGACGGAAGGAGAAGGAGAAGCCTGTGGTTGCTTGGGGAAAGGCAGAGAGGGACTGAGGGGGCAGGGAAGGGGCGTGGAAACTGGAGGAGGAGGGGCCCGGAGGTGGTGGAGGGAGGGGGATGGCAAGAGGAGGAGGGGGAAGGGAGGCTGAAGGAGGAGGGGGATGGGAGGTGGAGGAGGGGGATGGGAGGTGGAGGGGGAAGGGGAGGTGGAGGGGGATGGGAGGAGGAGGGGAATGGGAGGGGGAGGGGGATGGGAGGGGGAGGGGGATGGGAAGGGGAAAGAGGAGGAAGAAGAGGGGGATGGGAGGAGGTGGAGGGAGGGTTGGGAAGGAAGGAGGGGAGGGGGAGGGGAAGAGGGGAGGGGAGGTGAAGGGATGGGAAGCGGAAGTGGGAAGAGAAGAAGAGGGGGCATGGACGGAGGAGGAGGGGGGTGGGAGAAGAGGAGGAGGATGGGAGGGAGCGAGGACTAGGGTGGAACGAGAGGACCTAAGGCGGTGGAAAAGTGGAGGAAGAAGGGACTGGGACGCAAGGACGATGTTTGCGGTCTCCTGCCCAACCCCTATTCCAGACGCACATCATTAAGATGCAATTGCCAATTTTTTTTTTAAAACCAGACTGTATAAAATTTACAGTTTCCTTTTCAGCTGAAGCAGACAATGTTAAAACACATTAGATTTTCTGTTTCAGAATGCAAATTAAACATAGCGAGCTCTTGGAAGGCTTAATTAGGGCTTAAGAAAATACGAGATTTAAAACATGGATGCTTGAGTGAGGCCGATTCTAGCCTGGTAGAAATATGGCTTGGCTTTGTTTTTTCTCTTTTGTTAACTTTAAAAGAGAATTGCTTAATAATAAAACGGCCCAAGCCTTCCTCCAACATAACAGGAAGCGCTATGCTTAAAAAACATTAAAAAAAAAAACACAAAAAACCAACCACTTGTCCAGGAAAGGCGGGTGGGTTTGAGGTGGAGACTGGGTGTCCCAAGGCCTGAGCTGCCTGCCGGGTCCCTCACAGTCCCTGAGGCTCGCTCACCCTCCAGCCTAAGGAGGTTGGATCGGGGGTCCCCAAGCCCCTGCACCCCTCTCATCCAGAAGTGGTTTTCCTAACTACCTGCTGTAAACCAGGTGTCCTGTGTTTTCTGCTCCCTCCCTTCAGCCCCAAAGCCAAAACAACAAAAATAACCAACCGAAAACGCAACCCCCCCCAGCACAGAAAACCGAAAACCCACCCCAAACTCTGCCTCAGCTGTTCTTGATGATCTCATGTGAGCTTCGGGGGCCATTTTTCTGCTCTTATCTTCCCTGGAGAGATATTTAAGGCCCTTAAATGCCATTCTGTGCACACAGAACTTAAAAATGGTCTGGCACGTGGGGAAAGTTGGCAAATGCATGGTTCAGAGTCTGTCACGGCGCGCGCAGCCAGCTTGGGACGAGCTCCGGCGGCTTCTCCAAGCCGCTTGTGCAGCGTCCCCAAAGGGTCTGGGGACTTGTCGGTGGAGGAGGAAGACACGCTTTGGGTGCCCTGCGTGGGGCTGCTGGACAGGGCTGGTCCCCCAGGCGTCCCTTTCAGTGTGAAGACTGAGAAGTCTCGGGCATTGCAACTGCCTGAGCTTTCAAAACTGGGAAGGGGGAAAAAAAAAGTCGTCTTGAGAACCGAGAGTTTCTGTAGGGTTTCTGTATTTGATGGCGGTGGAATGGGTTTGTCCTGGTCGGCTCGGGCTGTCGTGTCCAAGTAACATAGTGTGGGGGGCTTAAACAATAGGGATTTATTCCCTCCCTC
This sequence comes from Paguma larvata, assembly GCA_030068075.1. Taxonomy (NCBI): domain Eukaryota; kingdom Metazoa; phylum Chordata; class Mammalia; order Carnivora; family Viverridae; genus Paguma; species Paguma larvata. Next base: position 96,354 of record JAINVK010000842.1, on the reverse strand, counting down.
TTCTGAAGTCTGGAAGGCTGAGATGAGGCTGTCCGGAAGCTTTGCTTCTCCTTAGGCGGCTCTCCTTGGTTTGACGATGGCCACCGGCCCCCTGTGTCCTCCCGTGGCCTCCCCTTTGTGTCTGTCTGTGTGCTCGTCTCCTCTTTATACCAGGACGCCGGTCAGACTAGGACCCGCCCTCATCACCCATTTTAATTTAAAGCACCTCCTCGAAGGCCCTGCTCCAAATGTAGCCCAGTCCTACCGTAGTGGGACTTGGGATTTCAACAAAGACTTTTGGAAGGACACAAGTCAGTCCCTAACAGGGTTGGGGAGAACACTTCAGACGCTGGATACAGAGGTGGAGGGTGGGGAGGGACCTCGCACCCCTCCTCGCCTGGGTTGCCGTTTGGTCTGGGTCTGCAAGAGAGAGGGGGGAGAGGATAGGGGATGCCGAAGGGAGGGACCTTGGGGAGTGCCAGGTCAGACCTGGGCCCATTGGCCCTATGATGGCTGTGTTTCAATTCTCTTTTCTGGAGATGAGAGATTTAAAAAAAAAAAAAGAGAGATTGCTTCTGTATTCCATCTTCATCACACCCCTGAGGGTCACGTGCAAAGGCTGCTAGAGACGAGGTTTTCCTGAGTAATCTCTTTTTTGGCAGGAGTTGTGTCTTATTAATGTTCGTGTCCCCAGAGTTTACTGGTGCTTGGCACCTAGCACGGAACCCAAGGCATGTTTGCGGAATAAGCATGTGGGTTTTCAAGATGTTAATTTAATCTTGGCGATCAGGTGTGACAGAAACCACAAAGCTTTTTTTGTGAAATGATAACTGGTAATTATTAAAAAGAGAGTTCTCTCTCTTAGTAGCTCTAACTGGGGAGACTGTGTAGATGTTCTGATACGCTGGGTTTGTTCTCAGAAAGGAGATGTCCACAAGCTGTTCTCAGAAAGAGAGAAGGAGCCGGGGGCCCCTGGCTGGTTCAGTCAGTGGAGCGTGCAGCTCTTGGTCTCTGGGGTTGTGGGTTTGAGCCCGACGTTGGGTGTAGAGATTACTTAAAAGTAAACTTTTAGGGGCGCCTGGGCGGCTCAGTCGGTTGAGCGTCTGACTTCGGCTCAGGTCACGATCTCACGGTCTGTGAGTTCGAGCCCCGCGTCGGGCTCTGTGCTGACAGCTCAGAGCCTGGAGCCTGCTTTGGATTCTGTGTCTCCCTGGCTCTCTGCCCCTCCCCCACTCATGCTCTGTCTCTCTCTGTCTCAAAAATAAATAAACATTAAAAAAAAAAAGTAAACTTTTAAAAAAGAAGGAGAAGAAGAAGAAAGGAGATGTCCAGAGGCTAAAGTCCATCAGAGCTGTGGTTTCAACAGCCTTTATTAACGTTGTTCCATCGTGGCACGGCTGGAAACAGTGCATCTCAGGGTGCCTTCATGCTTCCATGGGTCGGCCTTCGTGTCTGGCGTTGCAGCGTCTGCAGAAGCATAGAGAATTCGGTGAACGATGGGTAATTGGGAGGTATTCTTGGCTGTGATTCTGCTGGAGTGACCCTAGAGCACTGGCTCGTGCGGCCAGCTCTGGGGCAGAGTTTGTCCTTTCCCTCTGGGGGGAAATCCATCTTGTCCGGACCCTCCGAGGGCATTCGCCATCTTCCTCCTTTACTTACGTTAAAGAGCTCACTGAGTTCCGTTTGTCCCCAGAGGCTCCAGGACAGAATTTGCAGGTCACTGGGCAAAGGCTGAGGGAGATGGGTCAATTTGGCACCCTTCACTGTGCTGCCGAGCACAACGTCGCCTTCTATTCTCCTGAACCATGCTGGCGGGAATCCATGAGCAGTAAGTCGATAGAAATTATATAATTCTATATACAAGTCTGGCCCAGGACGTGCAGCAGGTAATTAACGAGAGGCCAGAGGTTGGGGAAAAAAGCAATCACTCGCTTATTCTTTTGGTTTTTTTTTGTTTCTTTCTAAATTCTTGGGTCTTTTTTGTTGGTTTTTGCTCTTTATTTGGGAGATGGCTTGTTTGAGATACGAGTGTGAAATGAAAGGAAATTACTGTTTGGTGATGGCACCGAAGAAAGGTGGACACTAGTGGGTTTTGTTGGTCTCCGTGTCCATTCCCTGTCTTTTGGTTAAAACAAGTAAAGTTTCTTTAGGGAATACTTGCTGTCACTCTCAGACCCTGAGAGATAGAGCTCAGGGGGTAAATTTGGGGATCAGGTCTGGCCGGACAGCACGTCACATCCCTTGGCTACAGCGACTGCTTAGGGAAGAGCCTGTTACTTGTGATGATCCAGAAAGCACAGCACCGAGATGGGCTTTTGCTACAATTACCGACAAAGGGGCTTGTTTCTTTCTTTGGTTACTTATTTTTTTGCTCGCTTGCTCAGCTGGTAACATATAAACCTAATTATGATAAAATTCATCTTCTTTATCAGGGCTTGAGACTGAAGATAGCATTGAGGCACTGAGAAACATGGAGCCAAGGAAAACAGAGAGACCTTGTTAGGTAGCATTTGAGCACCTGGATCTAGCCACACCTGAAGGCCACACATGGACTATTCAATTATATGAGCCACTGTGTTTCTTTTTTTGTTTTCCTTAGCCAAGTTTGATTTGGGTTGGCAGCGCTTGGCCCTAAGAGGTGTGTCCTGGCTTATTAGATTGATAGCCTCTGTTTTGTAGAGAACTCAGATGACGATTGAATGTTACTAGTGTCACAGAGATTTTACCTCTTTGCCTTTTGTCTTGTATTATGGCGGATGACCTCTGGACACAAGGGAACATCCAAGATATATAAATTTTAATGGGTTATACCAAGAAAAGCAACTCGTAATGACCCGAGTTGAGAAGGAGAATGTTGTCAGCGGCTCAGGAGACCCAACCGGTTCTGTCAGGTTTTGGACTTCGGCGATCGTCACGTCCTTGCTTTTCTCTGTGGTTTTCCTCCACGTACGCGCCCTCAAACGGAATGACCTTTGTCTTAGTGGAGCTGTGCTGTGTGGATCTGGGGGGTCTTGCATTTGTCCGCTGACATTATGTGGGTGACGTTCCGCTCTGCTGTAGCTAGAGCCCACCTATCCTCAAGGAGCAGTCCGCACATGACCGCACCGCGGTGGATTTATCCATTAGGGAGTATTTTTGGTACCCGATGTTTATAGTAGAGAATTTATTGGAGCCGATCCGTCCCACAGAGCTCATACTGGAGACAAACTGAAATGCTACGACCGCTCCTTCTGGAAGTCCGAGCTTGAGTCAGCCCAGCCCTCTGCCATCCTTGGTCCACGTCCGGACGGCTGACGGCTGCTGAAGAAAAATTGCACGGCGGAGCGAGTTCATGTTACTCTAGGTCACGATCTTCAGCCCCAGGTGGGCCCTGGTGAGAGCCAGCGACGCTGCGAGTCCGTCTTCCGCTGCCCGCCCCCCGGCCCTGCCCCTCCAGACCCAGCCTCTTCGGGCTGGCGTGGCTTTCTCCCCGGCCTTCTCCGCACGCTCACCGTAGATGACCTTGACTGACGGAGGTCATCAGGTGTAACGTTGTTCGTTTCTTACCTTGGCTGTGGTGAATCTCCTCTGCACCCACACCTCCCTTCCCTGCCGTCTCTGGGGCCCGCTGCTTTCCCAGGTAACAGCTGCACCCTGTGCCCCCCCCCCTCCCCCCGCCCCGCCCCCCAGGCTTGGAGCTCCTGTTCTTGGGCTCCCTGCACTCGCTCCCGCCCACATCTACCTGGGACAGTGTCTGTGGAAGGCCTTGGCCTTTATAACCGGGCCCTCATTGGCCAGCCTCGCTACCGGGGCTTTGCCGCTCTCACCTGGGTTATTGCCACAGTCTTCCTAGCTGGCGCTGCCTCAGCTTTTAGGTCAGGCCCTCTTTCTGTGTAGAAGCCAGAGTGCTGTTTCTGCAGCGCACACCTGATTTCGTGAAGCCGTATTCACCTCCTTGGGCTGCCGCAGCAAATGTCCGTAACCTCGGGGAAAGTGGGCGTTTGTAACGGCCCAAGTTTGTTGTCCCACTGTTGTGGGGGCCACAAGCCTAGGATCACGGTGTGTGCGGGAGGGGTTGCTCTGCAACCTGGGGGGAGAATCCGGGCCAGCTTCTGGTAGCTACTAGCAATCCTTGGCTTGTAGGCTCTCATTTTGTAGAGAATTTAAATGATAATTGAGTATCGTTAGTGTCGCCGCTCTGACCCTGGCCCTGGTCTTCAAATGCCCTTTCTGGTCTCTGTGTCTCGTGTCCCCCTGTCATTTCTGTTATAAGGATACCAGTCTTTGTATTTCGGGCCCACCCCAAATATGGGATGTTCTCATTTCAACATCCTAACTGTATTTACGTCTGCAAAACCCCTTCTTCGGTCACGTTCTGAGGCACTGAGACTTAGCCCTTGCACCTATACATGCATTTACATATTTTTAAATTAAAAAAATATTTTTTTAAGTTTATTTATTTATTTGGAGAGAGACAGAGACAACACAAGTGGGGGAGGGACAGAGAGAGAGAGGGAGAGAGAGAGAATTCCAGGCAGGTTTTGCACTGCCAGCGCAGAGCCGGATGCAGGGCTTGAACCCATGAACCGGGACATGGGGACCTGAGTTGAAGTCAGACGCTTAACCAACGGAGCCATCCAGGAGCCCCTTGGACCTATATGTTTGAGGCCACTGTGCAACCCACTGTGTGCCCCCTTGCTACACATCTTTTCCTTCCGGCTGTAACCTAAGCCCCTTAGCTGGGAACACCTTCCCCGGCCTCCACAGCCGTGTGTGCCTGCCCTGCCCTGCCTCCACACGCCTCCCTGTGAAAGGCTCTTGCTCACCGGTGCTCCCCTACTTTTTTTATTACGTCTCAGCTCAGCCATGCCCCCCCTTCCCTCTGAACTACCCCATCTGCCTCCAGGTCCACAAAGGGCCCTGTGTGCACATCATCGAGAGGCCTCACAACCAATGAATCACGAAACCATGAAAAACATCCCCAAAGCCAACCAAGGCAGGAAACGTGTGAAATTGCGTAAGGAATGCTTAATCTCGGAAAAAAAAAAACCCCAAAATACACCTACTCATAAATTTAGCTGTTAGTAGGAGAAGATTTTTAGAATTGTCATTAAAGAATTGGATTGCTGATGAAAATAACAACACCGACTGTCCCCGAGGGAGAGATATGAGCGGGAATTGGAGGAATTTGGAATTTGAGGAGGTAACTGGTTCTTAGGGTAATACGGAGTGGAATTCTGTTGTCTACACCTTAGGCTACAATACCTGGATCATGATGTGGCTAGTGTAGATAATCCTGTGTTTTACCAGCATATTTAAATTGTAATCCTGTTCACGGACGCCTGGGTGGGTCAGTCGGTTAGGAGTCGGAGTCTCCTTCTTGGCTCCTTCATGATCTCTACGTTTCACGGGTTCGAGCTCCATCAGGCTCTGCGCGGGCAGTGCGGAGCCTGCTTGGGATTCTCTCTCTGTCTCTGCCCCTCCCCTACTCACACTGTCTCTGTCGCTCTCAAAATAAATCAATAAACTTAAAAACAATTACAATCCTGTTCAGAGGTAGGACTGAATGGCTAGTGTGAGTAAAACGTGCTTAGCAGGGGGAACGGTTTTTGGGAGTTCCAGTCACGGAGGGAAAGCAGACTTGGTGTCTGGGAGGTGCTAGGAACCCAGGAATGACTTAGTACCAGCACTGTGTTGGGGATGACATTTTAGAGCTCTTGGGTTTTACTTCAGTTTTTATATTTTTCATTTTCTATTGTGGTAAAATATACATAACACAAAAGTCACCATTTTAACCTTTTTATGTATGTATTAAATAGTTTTAATGTTTATTTTTTGAGAGCGAGAGAGAGAGAGTGCGAGCAGGGGACAGGCAGAGAGAGAGAGAGAGAGAGAGAGAGAGACAGGATCCGAAGGAGGCTCTAGGCTCTGAGCCGTCAGCACAGAGCCCCATGCGGGGCTCGAACTCACGAACCGTGAGACCACGACCTGAGTCAAACTCGGATGCTTAACCGACTGAGCCGCCCCGGTGCCCCTTAACCTTTTTTCTTTTTTTTTTTTTTTTAAGTATACACCTCCATGGTGTTAACTGTATTCCTGAGTGATTTTATTTCATCTTACTGAGGAATTCTAGAGTGAATATAGCATAACCTAAAACTGGCTTGAAAGCGGAGATAGCCACCAGGGTCCTTTTTTTTTTTTTTTTTCCAACCTACGAGAAAAAGAAATCTTGGCGCCGGCCAGCACATCTGAGAGTCTGCCCATGTTTTGGCAGCACAGAGAGACAAGAACACCTAGTCCGTCGTTTCTGTAGCGCGTTTGTGCTTTCTGGTCTGAGTGCGCTTTCCAGTGTGCGGGATGAAAGCATCTTCAGGCACAGAGGGCAGACTCGGAAGACAAGACCGCAAGATGCTCCTGACCCAGCGGACAGCCCGACAGGCGTCCCAGGAATCCCGGAGACTTACAGGTCCTCCTTGCCGTCCCTCGTAACTGACGCCGTAAGAAAAACTGGAACAGGAAGAAGACAGAGAACGTTGCCCGTTCTGGTGTCTCCACGGGGGCGGAATTGTTTCAGCCTTCTCCTGGATTTTAATACCCATGTGACCGTCTAAATGTGTCCACAGTTTAAAAAAAATTTTTTTTTTTGGTTCTACCTAAGAGAGAACTCATCCTGCACAGAAACCTCCTTGAGCGATCACTAAGGAATGGATTGATGGCACAGCGCTTGGAATCTTGAGCTCTGCAAGTAAGTTAATTTGAAAGAGAATGACATAAAGGTTCTCTGTTCTTTGTGCGAGAAAAAGTTTCTCCCAGATGATTTTTCAAGACGAGTAAAAGGAAACGTGCATGATTGTAGCTGTCCCTGGATCCCTTTCTCCTTCATTTCTCGGGGTCTGTTCTTCCTTGTTCAGATTGTGTAGGCAGCCTTGACCTGCTGCGATCGCCACGCATCCACTCATCTGCCGAGTCCCCTGACTGCGGAACCGAACCGCCCGCTCTCCCGACGACACTCCGTTCCACACGATCTGATTTTCATGCTGGGCTTTGAACTCTGTCAGAGTTGCCTTCGGAAAAGGACACGTTCAGAAGGCTCCATGGCGAGAACAGTGAATTGTATCACCAGTGTTTGGAGTAGAGGAAAGAAAAGACACGGGGCTTGGCTTTGAGAACTTGGATTTTTGGGTGGAGTCCCAGACAGCGCTCGTGTGCTAATGTTGCTCTGGTCATCTCCGTGCATTCCCTAGTTCTGCACGTCAAGGCTTCCAGAAGTGCTGGCCTGCTTACATGGAAGCAAAAAGGAGACTGTCATTATTTTTTATTTTTTCCATAGGAATAAGAAAGGTTACTTGGAGTCCACTCTTACTGTGACTCCTCACAGTTCAGACTACTTTTTTTTTTTAAGTTTATTTATTTATTAATTTTGAGAGAGGGAGAGAGAGAGAGAGCGCCAGCATGAACAGGGAAGCAAGCTCCGTGCTGGCAGCAGAGAGCCTGAAGCAGGGCTTGAACTCAAGACGGTGACGTCACGACCTGAGCTGAAGTCGGACACTCAACCGACTGAGCCCCCCAGGCGCCCCCAGACTCTTTCTTTTCTGTATGAGGTGTTCCTAGTGTCTTGGTAGGACCACACACTTTTTCTTTTTTTAAAGCAGAACTGTCCGAAGGGGAAGGTGCGTCTGTATTCGAGTTTGTAGACTCATGAGTTGATGGTACCATGGTGGACTCGAGCTAACGGATGCGGCCTGTGCCTTCCGCGTGACGCCTGGCAGCACCTGGGCTGGATGAATTCGGCACTCGTTGACCTCTCAGGCCGGGGGGTGCGCGCATACCGGCAATTTTCAAAATCAATTAAATGCTGACTGGAGGCACCCAAGCAGACCAGAGGCCGTGGGAAAACACCCCCTCCATTCTCTGTCTCCCTCTGGAAATTTAACTGAGCAGGAAGATTCAGCGGCTGAGGCGTATGTGGCCAGATAAAATCAAGACACCCAGGACCTGAGTCTCAGGTACACGACGAGTGATGTTTTATGTCCCAAATATTACTTGGGATGTTCTTAGAATGAGCACAAAGTCCATGGTCTCACGTGTCACTTGCGTGAAGCTGGAGCCTTCATTGAAAAATCCGTCCTGGGCGCCTGGCTGGCTCAGTGGGTTAGGCGGCCGACTTCGGCTCAGCTCATGATCTCACAGTTTGTGGGTTCGAGCCCCGCGTCGGGCTCTGTGCTGACGGCTCAGAGCCTGGAACCTGCTTCAGATTCTGCGTCTCCCTCTCTCTCTGCCCTTCCCTTGCTCATGCTCTGTCTCTATGTCTCTCAAAAATAAAAATAAAAACGTTAAAAAAAATTTAAAAAAAAAAAAAAGAAAAATTCGTCCTTTTTCTTCCTTTTCTCCTTTCGCTTAGCAAGTCCTTTTGAGCCGCAGGGACCAATGCGGTGGGCACTAGTCATAAGTGGCTATCAAGCTCTCAAACTGGTCTGAATTGTTATGTGAGGAAGACCTCTCAGACTTTGTGTGCAGGAAAAAAAGAAAGGACAATGTGTCATTAGTACCTGTAGTGTTGACCACGTGCTCAAATGACACTGTTTTGCTTATATTGGGCCAAAATGTATTAAAATTAACTTTACTTGTTTCTTTTCGATTTTTAAGGTGGCTACTGTAGAATCTGAAATTACGTATGTGGCCTGCGTTATATTTTTGTTGAGACAGTACCTCTTTAGAGCAGGGATTGGCAAATGTTCTGTGTAGAGGGCCAGACTGTAATTATTTTAGGCTTTGTGGGGGATTGAGTCTCTGTGGAAGTTCTCGACTTGGTCCTTGTAGCCGTAGACAACCTTTAAACAAATGGGTGTGGCCAAGTGCCAATAAGACTTTATTTGTAAACACAGGCCGCACTGTATTTGGCCCACAGGCGGGTGGTTTTCTGATCTCTGAGAGGCGTAGGGTTTTTATTTTTAAATTAAATATCTACATGTCTCTTAGCCTCATTGATTTAGACAGAGCAAGAGCGTGTTTGTAAGTAGACAATTCACCTTTCTCAGGATGGTTCACCTACTGAATAGGAAGGTATCGACGGGATATTGATTTTTTTAGAGAAAGGAGAAGAAAAAGCATGAATAGGGCCACCGGTGCCTGGCTCTGTACCTGCCTCGAAGCCCCCTGGATACGTGCAGGGGACGTGTCGGTAGGTCGTCATCCGTCCTTCAGAGGCAGAGAGAACCCAGGATACGCATTTCGTCCTGAGCGCTGCGGAAATGTGACCATCCGTTTGAAAACTCGCAACGCCGTGGAACAGACATTAAAGAGCTGAAGCAACAGTAACGGGGCTTTGATGCTGAAAAAGTGAAAGGAGTTTGTACAAAGAGCTGCTGGGGCAGTAAATCCCTTTTCTCACCCAATTAAAACGTTTTCTCTACTGAGAGCATGGCGTGATAGAATTCAGAAGAGTGGATTTCCACGTGATTGGAAAATGCCCCGAAAGAAACGCGAAAGCCGTGTAGGATCACAGACAAAAAGAAAAACAAAATAGCAGTGACAGGTGCAGGTGCGTTTTTGAGAGGCGGGCTGGGGACTCGGACCCATCGGCCGCGATCTGCAAAGAAACCAAGTGCCCGTGTGTTTCCTTCTACCGATGAGGGAGGCTTAGAAGTGCTTCTGGAATAAAAAGCTCACAAACGAAAGCATAATCCCAGGAGATTTCTGAATTAAACGTTGATTTATTACCTGTTTCATGGTTTTCTCTTCGGTGTTGAGGGAAACTGGAAACAATTTACGTCCCTTCAGTGTTGCGGTCCGTGAGTTGCGCCTGAGTGTCGGTGTTTAAGCTGGATTTCGGTTTCCATTGTTATTTTTCCCTTTCGGCGCCGGCACGTAAAGGTAATTGCGCTGTAACTAAAGTAATTGCTTAAGTAGCTGGGAACTCCTGTGGCATTAGAGTAGGGCCGGTGACGGGGTGCACTTTTCAAACGTAAAACTTTACAGCCTGCGGCGTTGCATGGAACGGCTTGTTCACATGAGTTCCATGTCTTGCTCTTCATTGACTTGTGCAAAGTCTAGGTGTTCTACCTGAAGAAAAAAAAGTAAAATTTAGTGTATACTACCGTGCAATGGGAACTCGGCTCAGGATTTTCCATGTTTTACTTCACCATCAGAATCGCCCTTTGTGTTGTACTAGAATACAAAACCTATGGTAATAGAAAACCTACAAAATACTTGGTAATGTAAATTGATACGTGAATAATAATATAAAAAGTTATCCCATTTTATTCTCTGACGAAATCCTCTTGTCATTAAAACTGCTTCCCAAGTGATATGCATTGAGGCACACATGATCAGTCTGGTAGTTTCCAAAGCGTTTGTTCCCTTTTAGAAATTGTTGGTGGGATCTTCTACGCAATATGGCTGCCATGGGAAAATGATGCCAGGATTTGATAGAAATGATTGCGTGAAGCTATTGCAGGGGCGCTATGCTCTTAAGGTTGTTCTCAGCCCCCCCCCCCCCACAAGCCCCGATTTGTATGTTGAAATCTCACTGCCAAGATGGTGGATTTGGAAGTGGGCCTTTGGGAGGTGATTCGGTCATGAGGGTAGAGTCCTCAGAAGGGGATTAGTCCCCTTACACAGGAGACCCCTCCATGCCCCTTCCACCACGTGAGGACACAGCGAGAAGCTGCCCTTCGATGAGCCAGGAAGTGGCATCTGACCAGATACAATTATTGCCATTTAATCTGGCAAAGATTATTACCATTTAATCAGGCAACGTTGGCATCAAATGGCATTACTCCTCTAGGTGTGGCGGCCCTGGGCCACATGGAAGTTTTATTTTGATAAAATATTGGAGTAGTTTATGTCTTCAAATCAAAACTGACTTAAAGGTGAACATTTTACAGCAGAAGTTCACTCACCAAGTCCAGGAGTTTTTCCATCAGCGTAGAAGACAGCACCCCAACTCTTAGTGGTGTGGTTTGGAAAGAAAGGCATTAAAAAAATCTTTTTTAGGGGCGCCTGGGTGGCTCAGTTGGTTAAGCGGCCGACTTCGGCTCAGGTCCTGATCTCACAGTCTGTGAGTTCGAGCCCCGCGTTGGGCTCTGTGCTGACAGCTCGGAGCCTGGAGCCTGCTTCGGATTCTGTGTCTCCCTCTCTCTCTGCCCTTCCCCTGCTCACTCTCTGTCTCTATGTCTCTCAAAAATAAATAAACGTTTAAAAAAATTTTTTTTTAAATCTTTATTTATTTTTGGGAGAAAGAGAGACAGAGTGCAAGCGGGGAAGGAACAGAGAGCGAAAGGGAGACACAGAATCCAAAGCAGGCTCCAGGCTCCAAGCTGTCAGCACGGAGCCCAACGTGGGGCCTGAACCCACGAACTGCAAGATCATGACCAGAGCCGAAGTCGGACGCCCAACCGCCTGAGCCACTCAGGCGCCCCAAGGAAGGCATTGTTTGAAAAGTCAGAGCAGTGTAGGAATTTCATTTAAAGTTCGATACGAAGCCTTCCTGTGGTATTTCCTCTGTGCCAGCGCATTGCCCCATTGTAGGTGGTGTGTGTAACCGTGTGTTTGCGCCCCGCTCTGGTGTGGATGGTGCGTATGGGTGGGTGTGTGCGCACGCGCATGTGTGCTCCTTACTCATTGTAAGGTACTTGAGCTCATGAGAAGCTGCTTGGCTCTGTATGATGATGGCCTCAGTCTACTTTCTAAAAGTGATTTCACCCTTGCCTGTATTCCTTTCACACATGAGGTCACTGAAGGTGGTCGCCATCAACTTACATTGAAAAACGTTCTTCCTTTCCTCTTACTTGAGGGGCTATTTCTTGATTTTTGCATATCCTTGACGCAACACAAAGGCAGTCCTCCCCTCCACCCCCGTATGCACAGTTTACAAGCTGAGCCTGCATCTAATGAAATGATTTAAGTTAGCTTCCATGAGGCAGAAATCTTAGGTCTGAACTCATGCTTAGAAGCGGAGTACAAACAGATCTGGGAAAGATTACTAGCTGCTGCTGGTGTGGTTCCCATTACATTCTCTCCTGCTGCTGAGATGGAGGGGGAGGCCGTGTGGGGTGGAGGGAATCACGGGGTGGATAATGTGTTACAGAAATGTGGCCTTGTTTGTGCTTGATTATGATGATAGCGGTGTAATTTAGTGCATGGTGCGAGCTGTGCTAGAAACGTTAAAGCTTCCAATCCAGCCACGCTTTTCCCTTAGCTTGCTTGTTAATCAGCCTCCAAAAGCACTAGAACCTTTTGCTAAGTTAGTCAAATATCAAGAAGAATAATTACACCGTGTAAAAATAGCAAGAGAATAGAACAGGAGTTAAAATGTGTTTTGCAAGCCAGGACATGCAATCTTCCTTTTCCTTCCAGAGATTCCTCCCGGGGTCTCTTCCTGGGTTCTCACTGCACGAGTGAGGATGGGCCGTGTGAGGGCACGGGAACCAGCGACACCAGTGACTTTAAAACTTCGTTTATTTCTTGCTCTTGCTACATGGCACTGCACGTTGGCCTGGGGCCTGTGCTCACTGTCGTCGCGTGGGCACTGAGGCCGATGGAATGAGGCGATGGGGGGAACGACCACTACGTCGTAAAATGTCCCCCCGAAACATCATATTTGTCACCTTCACTGGGGACAACATGGTAACACACGAGTTCAGCTGAGTGAGGATGGTTCTGCATTCTTCAGGGAAGGTTCTTGAATATTACTGAGCAAGACCATAAGCTACCACACTGGTTGTCAGGATTGGATACAGTAAAGTGTTTGATTAGACGACATAATCCCGCCAACGGCACACCTGATAAGCCCAGCTTAGTAGTCAATATCCCATATTTGGGCTGCGCTAGGAAGCCAAAAATATTATGCTCTACGTCGTACAGTCACCCTGGAGCCTTTGCTCATTTTCTCCCTATGAGCGACCAAGAACTTGCCATGCTTGGAAAATATCTGAACGTCTACGGGCGCCTGGGCGGTTCGGTCAGTTAACATCTCACTGTCCAAGTCCTAAATGTTTCACACGTGAGTTCTTGTGAAACTTTTCTTCAAAAGAAAAGACAAATTAATTTTTAAGACAGAAGTAACGTACTTTTGTTGGTAAGAATCCAGTAAACTACAGAAGAGTATAGATAAAAGAGAACGCAGTGTTCTCATCACTCCACTACGCTGAGATCGAGAATCTCAGTTCAAAGCGCACGTGCGCGCACCCCCCCCCCCCCGCCGACGCAGTATAGATGCCACTGAATTAAAAAAAAGGCACATCCCATTTTAAAAGAATTTGTATTCCTTTGATAATGAAAAGGCTGAGCATTTCTCAACCGGTGTGTAGAATCGTGTGTATTTATTCTCCTATGTTTTGTTTGTTCCTTTCTGTGTAGGGCTATTTTGAGGGCAAGTGACAGAAACCCAGTCTAAGTGGCCTTGGTGACAAAGAGCAGTGACTCCAGGAAGCAAGGACAGAGGCCAGCTGGTTGCTGGAGAGGCTGGAAACAGGGATTCCAAGGCCACCGGTTCTTACAGGGGTGCCCATCCATCACCTCCCTTTTTTTTAATTTTTTAATGTTTATTTTATTTTTGAAAAAGAGAGACAAAGTGTGAGCAGGGGAGGGGCAGAGAGAGAGGGAGACACAGAATCCGAAGCAGGCTACAGGCTCCGAGCTGTTAGCACGGAGCCTGATGTGGGGCTCGAACCCACGAACCATGAGATCATGACGTGAGCTGATGTCAGATGCTTAACCGACTGAGGCCCCCAGGTGACCCCATCACCTCCCTTTTGAAACTGGCTTTATTTTCTGCCCCCAGAACTTGAACTCTTACTTCTGACAAGCAGTGGACGTGCTGGCCAGCATGGCCCAGGCTTAGGTCTTCAGCTGTGCTGACAGGAAGAGATTCCATCAGACCCCCGGGACCCAGCTTGGACCCAGAGTGCACCTGTAGGACCGATCAGTGGTGGATGCCTTTGTTTGAGCCAATTAGTTGGAATGGAGAGGGGGAGGTTCCAGAAGATGGGTATTTGTTCCAGGAGAAGGAAGATGGCCATGCCCTTCACCACTGCAGCTTATAAAAAGAATTTCTACTGAAACAAGTCCAACATTAACACATATTGGCTGCTGGATTTTCAAAGAATGTTCCCCTCGTGCGTCACCTGCAGATTCTACCCGTATGTACCCGCTACTGATTGGAAGACAAACTTTCAACCATTTTCTGTGCATTTACAGATAACATTTGTGTACAAACCCTCCAGAAACGACTGGTGTTTTGGGGGGAGAAGTGGTGGATTCTGGATTCGTTTCTTAGGGCTGCCGTAACAAAGTACCAAAATCTGGGTGACTTAATACAAGAGAAATTGATTGTCGTGCAGTTTTGCAGGCTGGAAGTCTGAAATCAAGATGTCGGCAGGGCAATGGTCCCCACGAAGTTTCTAGGAGAGGATCCTTCCTTCCCTCTGCCGGCTTCTGCTGCGTGCCGTCCCCCTTGGGGATTCCTTGCTTATACATGCCTTACTCCAATCACACGGCCACCTTCTTGTGTGTTTTCACACTGCCTGCCTTCTGCATGTGTCTGTGTGTGTCCAAATTTACCCTTCTTATAGGCACACCAGTCATATTGGTTGAAGACTCACCCCAATGACCTCAGTGTGGCTTGGTGACCTCAGTAAAGATCCTATTTCCAAATAAGGCCACCTTTGGAGGTCCTGGGGGTTAGGACGTCGACATACCACGTTTGCGGGACAGGATTCTTCCCATAACAAGTTGAAGATACGATTTTTAAAACCTCAGTGGTATCTTCATAGATATATTGCTTTGCGAAGCACTTTTCTTTGGGGTGGCAATAATCTTGGACCGCTTTCAACATCATCAGTACATTCACTTCTGCTTCGTGCGCTATAATTGCCACACAGATTCCCCAGTGCGGCTCTACCGGAGTGTGTTTGACATACAGTCTTGGGAAACCAGGGCAAGAGTGGCGCTAGGGAGAACATTGAGAATTTTAATTGTGGGGTCAGAGGCCATTGTGTTTAAACTTTCGATAGATGTTGTCAACGGACCTGCAAATGTTCTTCCACAGTCGGGGCACAAGGGTGCCTCTTCTACCTGTTTTCACTAGGATGCAATACTACCAAATGTTTGACTCAACTTTTGCCAGTCTGAGATGATAGTTCATTACCTTTTTAATTGTCTGATTACTGGTTGGGTTGAGCATCTTTTCGTATCTTTTTTTAAATTTATTTTTTTGGTAATGTTTATTTATTTTTGAGAGAGACAGACAGAGAGAGAGAGGGAGAGACACGGTGCTAGTGGGGGTGGGGCAGAGAGAGAGAGAGAGAGAGAGAGAGAGAGAGGGAGACACAGAATCCGAAGCCGGCTCCAGGCTCTGAGCTGTCAGCACAGAGCCCAACACGGGGATTGAACTCATGGACCGTGAGATCATGACCTGAGCCGAAGTCGGACGCTCAACCGACTGAGCCACCCAGGCGCCCCATCATCTTTTCATACCTTTATCAGTTTGGTAGACTTCCTGTTCTGTAAAGTGGCAATTTGTATCTTCTCCTCTTATGTTCGTTCCACTGACTGTTTCTACACATTTGTGAGAGTTCTTTAGCTACTGAGCATATTAACCTCTCTGTAGTCTTTTTTTGCAATGCTTTTCCTTTTAATTTGAAATTGAAAAACACTTAAATTAAATATAGTAAAACCTACCCATCTTTTGTGATTTCTTGTATTGCTTTGGTGCATGGGAGTTCCTTCCACATCAGTCTTGGTTTGCACGGCACCACTGTTAACATCTAGCATTTTCTTCTATCTGGCCTTTGTGTGGCTGAGTTCTAACGTTGGTGGTCTCAGCTGACAAGAGCAGGGGTTGGCAAACTTTTCTGGAAAAGGGCCATACTGTAAATATTTTAGGTTTGAAGGCCATATGGTCTCTGCGGCAACTACTTTGCTCTGCTGTTGTTGCTGGAAAGTGACCATAGACCGTATCTAAGTGAACGGGCATATCTGTGCACAAATAAAACAGCCTTTATTTTTTTTTTTCCCGAAACAGGTGGCAGGCTGTAATTTGCCAATCCCTGGGTTAGGCAAGTGCCAAATCTCCTATTCAGGCAGGTTATTTAGGCACTCCAGTGCCTTTCACTTCGAGATAAGCAATAAACATATGGTGTAAAGGTTGCAAAATCAAATGACCAACCACAAATTAATGGCTCGGTGAGAAAGAGTTTCTTGTATACAAAGACTTAACAAATCGTATACTCATGCAATTACAATCACATAACTAGATTCCTTCTAGGCATTTGGGTCCGATATTCCTTTACTTACCACAAGACAAATGGATGATCCCAGTGATAGTGGTTTTATAAATGCCTCACACTGACCGTGTGAGACTCTTGTTTTGCAAAGAAAACCACCGATAGAGTTATTCCGCTGATGCGGGACAGACCAGTAGCTTCAGAGAAATAGGAGTAGCTGTCGTGTTAAGGAAATAAACATCTTAGTGACACAATTAACAGAAAAGCAATGGAAAGTGGAATTGATGAAATTTAACTACAAATGCATCCTCTTGTCTTCAACATTTCGATTTGCTCATTAAATGGTTACAAACGGACTAGGCGGCATCCAGCGTGGTCACTATGTCTAGACCTTGATCCATCCCAAATCATTCTTGGCCGGAGCCCTGAACGGTCAATGGTGGTGAGGTCTCGGAACCTCTGGGTTAAGCGTCCCTCAGAGGATTGGTTACACTGCGGATTACTGCTTCCGCAGTTGAAGATTCCCTCCCGGCTACAGGAGTGAGAATATGATCCATTCAGTAAGCGACTAAACTCCTGGTCCCATGCTTGTCTCTGGACAAGACTCTGGAATCAAAGTCTCTGGGGAGTGGCGCCTGGGAGTCTGCACTGAGACGAGAACAATTCGTGATCCTTTGGAGGTTTCTGGGTAGTGTATGAACTACTTGTATGAGGTCTCACATTCCGAAATTAACTTGCAGTTGAATCTAATCAATTGTAGGAGCTATTCTCAAACTATCCATTTTATGTCCAGGGAAAAGAGCATTGGGGATTTTTATGTCTGGTTGTAGGAAATGACTCACTGGAAAAAATGATTTATGTTTTTTAACTTTATCTTCCCAGCTTGGTTGTTTCAACCATATCACAATTCTGTGTCCAAAACGTTCTGATGGTTACTGAGACCAGGATTGTTACTAAAAGTAACTCCAACCATCCCTTCCTGCTTTATTTTTCTCCTTATCTCCTTTTGGTAATATTAATCTGAAGTCATTTAACAAAAACAAAACAAAACAGTCATGCAAAAAATGAGTAAAAATAAACATTCTCTTGTATTGGCTTTTTTTTTCTTTTTTTTAAAGAAAGAAAATGCCGCAGCCCTCTCTGGTAGCGCAGGACTTCGGAGAAGGAAGAAATGAATTTGTCCATCTTTTCTCTTGTGTGACTCTTTTGATCATATTTTCTTTTTTTGGGTAGTTTTATGGTTTTATTAACACAAATATGATGTGCACACAAGCCGTCTATCCATTTTCTTTGCCGCACAGCCTGGCATTGGAATCGGTGAGTGACTCCGATGGCCAGGGGGCTGCTCTTTCCACACCAACTTTGCAGGTTTTGGAGAACACGTTGGGAGCGACCTCTGCACAATGAGATACGTTGCGTGTCAGCAGCGCTCCAAACTCCTTGACGTTGTGGACCAGGAACTTCCGGAAGCCACCGGGCAGCATGGGCTTTGTTTTCTTGCTGCTCCCGGAACCACTGTTGGGCATTAAAACCTGGTCCTTGAATCTTCTGTCCAGTCTAATGTCAGTGTCAGTTGTGTTTGATTTTAATGGATCAGTCTGACTGATATCTGGTGAACTTTTTGGTCCTCTTTTGTTTTTCATTTTCAAGTATTTTTATTTATTTTATTTTTTGAGAGAGAGAGAGAACGAGCAGGGGAGGGGTAGAGAGAGAGGTAGGGACAGAGGATCTGAAGTGGGCTCTGACCTGACATTAGAGAGCCCGATGTGGGGCTCAAACTCATGAACCATGAGATCTGAGCCGAAGTCGGACAGTTAACTGACTGAGCCCGCCTGTGTTTGGTCCTCCTTTTAATGATCTTGGTCCTCGCCAGAGGTCTGAGGGCAGCCATGAGGCTGAGGAGATGGCTTCACCTCCAACAGGCGGCACCAAGGGTCACAGTGATCATATTTTCTTATCAGCATCGCTTCAAAGAGAGATGATATTGCTTCCGCGTTTAACCTCACCTGTTACAAATTACATTTGCCTGGACTTGTTAAAGTATTTAGAGATTCTATGCTAATACAACACATTTTCTTAAATATTTGTGTTCCTGGGTCTTCTTAGTTGGGCTCTCAATATTTAAGAGCACCTCATGTGTTATTTGTCTTCCTGGAGCCGTGCCTCACACAGCATCTGCCCCCTAATACGTATCCCCCGCAGGAGTGACATTTGTGTGCTGTAAGGGACGTCTTCATAAAAAATTCCGGCTGATCTGTACGTTAGCTACCTTTGATTTAAAAGTATATCTCTCCTACTGAAAGATGCGGTGAGCACTTTGATTTCCTCTGTCTTGTACATCTTTTAAAAATCTAGATGCTAGAGGCTGTTTGTGTATCTTTTCTACAACCTGAATTTCCACACGTACAGTAACCACCCCCTCTCGCCCCACCCATCACTTCGCCTACATCAAGGTTGGGTGTTTGAATGCCAGCTGATGAGTGCTGATTTTGAACTCTCCTACTTAAAATTTATTATTTTTTTTCCAGAGAAGGTTCACTTTCTGGTTCCCAGTAAGTTTGATTTCTCTTTCTCTTCTGGTGGGCTAAAAGCCTCAGAGATGCTTTGTTTGTGCCACCGTTTAGACAGGGGGAAGAAATGACTGGCTGTTATCTACAGTCTATGTCCAATAAAGACAGCTTTGCCGTAAAAGAAGCAAACAATAAAGAAACCACAAGTGCAAGATGCTGTCTTAAAGTATTCCCACTGAACCAAACCAAACCAGAACAAAACAAGTCGGTTTAGAGTGTTGACAAGAGGCTCAGCCAGCTGTAGGTGTCTTTGTCAAGGGCAGAGGTATGGTACTTGGCTTCTAGGTGAATTTTCCAAGTGAGCTGACGAAATAACCTTCAAAAGTCAAGTTTAAAATTCTCTGTTTAACTTTCTGTAAAGCTTCCTGGTCAGCTGTAGCACAATTATTGCCAGCAATCCCTCTTCCAAACAATAAAACAACTCTGTTCTCTTGATAAACTCTTTGCTTCAAATAAGTTGAAGGAACGACATTTTGTGTGTGTGTGTATGTGTGTTTTTCCTGGATTATATTATTTTTTCTGCTTTATCTTTTTTTTTCTTTTTGGTTTGCTTATCGAGGTGTAATGTGTATGTGATAAAATTCACTGTTTTTCAAACGTGGGGTTCAGAAGCCTTCAAACTACATACAGCTCATGGGTCCAATCTGGCCCACTGCTTGCTTTTGTAAATACGATGTTTTTGGCACACAGCCTCTCCTATTCATTTACATATTGTCTATAACTGGTTTCTTGCTACAATAGCAGACTTGAGTAGTTGTGCCAGTGTTGATCTGCAAAGTCAAAAATATTGACTACTCAGCCCTTTATAGAGTCTGTGGGCTTGGCGATAGTTTTATGAATTTTACCAATTTAAACAGTCATGTAACTATTACCACAATCAACATATAAAACATTTCCATTGCCCTTAAAAATTGAGGAAGCTATAATTTGAGGTAAGAAATGGTTTTGGAGAAGTAAACTTTTCCTCTGTATTTAATTTGACTTCAGGTGTTCCACATCTTAAGTTATTACGTACACACACTAGATTGGACATTTGTAGTTGGTCTTTCCGGCAGTGATTGGCCACTTCTCTGCTCTATGGAACCCCGATTTCCTCCTGAGGAATTTAGTCCTCCACCATTGTCGTATCACCTGTGTGGGTGGGTTGGATCCCAGCCCAAGCTCCTTCCATCCCTGCTGGCTTCCGTGATGACTCGATGGATTCACATGGAGCAGAGCCAATGGGACGCAAGGGCTTCTGGGAGAGAAAAGCCTCATTCATCCGTGCACGCTGGCAGAAAAGAGTCTTCGATATTGAATGAGGAAGTACTTGAATGGCTGACACCCAGTGGGGCCCATGACAGATATGGCGACGTGGTGACACCCGATATAGACACTTATGCTATAGTTGAGGGTTTGCTACGACTACTCAGCTCGCTGGGAACAGGAGCTGCCTTGTCATTTCCGAGTCTGTTGATGCAAGTCTCACTCACTCCTTCCTTCACCTGATATTTGCTTCAGACCTGCAATGTGACCGGAGAACCCATAGTGACCAAAACGGACACAGCCTTTGCTCTGAGGAAGCACATGTTGTAGTGGGTTAACAGCCAAAAAAACCCAAATGTGCACAAGTCAGATGGCAATAGAGGCTATGAAGACAGATGGAAGATGGGATGGTAATATTTCACGGAGCTGGCCAAACAAGGTTTTCTCGCGAAGGCAACATTGGAACAGGAATGTGAATGAAGGGAGGGTGTCGGCTCGGTGGCTTGAAGGAGGGAGCAAGTGCTAGGCAGAGAGCACATCAAGGGCATGGCCCTAGATAGCAGTGTGGCGGTTTGACCAGAGAATAGGCAGACGTGGCTGTGGGGTGACTGGGTGGGATGAGAGAAGGGGTTGAAGATAAAGGTAGAGGCACACAATTCATGTTCACGACTAATGGCTCCATGTGGAACCACTAGCAGCAAAGCAAGCGTTTGGAAATAAGCATTTAGGGAAACTGTCTCAACCGAAGGGCAACTGATGTCTTGTGGATTAATTTAAGGTAGTGTGGCAAGCAAGGGGATGTCTGTTTGCTAAGGGAGGAAATTTTGGCAGCCCTCAAGTAGGGTTATGTAGATTTGTTGATTGGGACAGCCTGGTCTGGGCTTCCCAGGTGAGGAAGGACGTGTGGCCTTATAGGCTGGACCGACTGCAACTCTTCCCACTCCCCGCGGTGATGCGGGGGAGACAGAAGGGAGCCCCAGATCTTCCTATCCCTGAACCACCTGCCACCCAAGCAGTCACCTCTCTGCTTGCGCGTCCAAATTGTCGGTTATTTGCTTTGAGATCTTCTTTGCAAATGCTGCACAGAAGATGCGCAGAGTCCCAGGACTTGCTTCACTGTAAATGCAGCAAAAGGCACTGACAGTCAAGTCCCCGGTTTTGTGGGGCAAACACGTCAATAAACGTAACTTGCAAGGCAATTCTAAGCCTGACATGTGGGAGCTCTGAGGGAATGCCTGGTGACTGAGTCCAAGAGGGAATTCGTGTTGTGGGTGCTCTAAGGATCCACGCCAAAGTCGTGCACCTTTGCTCTTCTTTGCTTGAAATATATTGAACAAAGACTCCTGGTCCAAATGTTGCAATTTACATGTGCCTGTTGAGTGCTTTCTCTGGTTGACGGTTCAAGAAAATGATAGTCTTCACCCTCAAGGAACTAGCATCTCATTGGGAGAGGCAGAGAAAATAAGCCAATATCCGTTGGCTGAAGAGATGTGGTCAAGGTGCCTATTAGCAGTCACTACTGACTCCCCTCTGCCCCCAACCCCTGGCAACCACGAAGATACTTTCTGTCTCTAGATTTGCCGATTCAGAATATTTCATATACATGGAATCATACAATCTATGGCTTTTGTGTTTGCTGCCTTTCCCTTAGCAGAGAGTTTTTAAGGTTCATCCATGTAGCAACACGATGATCATTTCTTTTTATGGCTGAATAATGCGCCATTGGATGGATATATCATGTATTCACTTATCGGTTGATGGCCGTTTGGCTTGTGTCTGCGTTTTCAGCTGTTATGAATGTGCAGCTTTGGACACTTGTGCGCGAAATTTTGTGTGAATGTATGCTTTAAGTTTTCTTGGTAGATACCTAGCAGTGAAATTGCTGGGCTGAAAGGAGATTTAAAGTTGAGTGGGGTTAGGCATTTGTTTAAAGAGAAAGATTTGGTCCAAGACCCAGAGAGCTCGTTGAACAATAGACCAACACTGCCGGATGACGGAGAGGGCCCTGGGTGCCGTGAAGCAGTGGGCAGGACTGTGCACAGTCGGTCTCTCTTCCCTGGGTCCAAAGAGTAATACTTACGGAGTTGCCTGAGCTAGCATGGAGAGGGAAAGCAAGACAGACAGACAGAGACAGAAAGAGACAGAGGTACAGAGAAGGGATGGGGGAGAAGGTGGGGGCAAGTGTGTGACCAGGTTTTTGCTTTTAGTTTGCTCCTTAGAACTGAGGTGATAAATTTGACTTTGGCTGGAAAATTCTCTAATCCAAGAGTAAAGAATTTGGTAGCTGCTACCAAGCCAAAAGTCATAGGTCACCTAATACGCAGTGTCCCGAACCACTTTGGCCAGACTGGTTCTTGGATCTTGTGTATTCCGCGTTCCTTATCTAGCGCTCGTGGCTCTGCGGAAGGTTGATAAGAGTCTTTTTAAAGAAAGTGCTTGCTTGATGTCTTCTCCTGCTTTCCTTCTGGGCGTCTGTATATATGTCACCCTACCCTTCTTCTGACGGCACTGAACTTCCCCCATGAAACTATGGGAATGGGGAGATGATTGGAACCGTTTATTTAGAGCAGAGGTGAACGTTCTAAGGAAATCCGTAATCTCCCGTCTTTCTCTCATTTCTGCAAATCAGAGATTACTTTCCCCCTCTTTCTGCAGGGCTGCTGAAACCAAGCAAATAGAAGAACATTTGGAGAGGCCAGCCTCTTGCTGTGTGGGAGGCATTTGCTCGGGAGGAAAGGACAAGCGAGGAGCATGTCGTGCAGGGAAGGGTCCCCCTTTGATTAATCTGAGCTGGCAGAGTATTTGTGGGTGAAAATCCTGCCTAGGGGGCACTTGCAAGGCTCCCAGGAGTGACTGCTGTAATTTACGACTAGTCTGTGGATTCCTACTTCTCTTCTGTCTCATAGTTGTCAACTGACAACATAAGCATACTAATTAGTCAACTGTCATTTGGAAACTCGGGGAAAAAAATAGGGTTTACCATGAATTTTCAGATTCTGGGTCTAGTACGCTGTAATAGTTTTCATCACACTTTTGGGGAGTCTTTTCTTCTTCCCTTGATTACTTCTGACGCCTTTGCCCAGTACGGTGATGGGACTGCAATGGAATGGAATCATTTCTCTTGTGTGGGATTGTGGGAGTGAGTCCCATTAAGAGAAGGTTACACCACAGACGCCGCGCAGCAACAGCTGCGTGGATGGAAAATTCCAGAGTCTTTTTTGTTGCAATGTTTTCCATTTTTATATGTGCAAGGAAATGTGTGCTTAACTGAACTCAGCTGTTTGCAAATTCGCAGAAAGTATGAGATAATACCTGTCTTTGCCATTTATGCAATTTTAAATAATAGCACAAAAGACGTGCTGGGTTTGTAAGAGTTTATGAAATACGTATTTTGTGCCTGGTACCGTGCCAAACACCGAGGGAGGTTTAAAAACGCGCAGTGTTTAAATTCTGACCGAGACGCCGAAACGTATGTGCCTGAAATAACGTGCGCTGTTTCTAATGATGAGAAAATGAGAGACCGCTGTAGGGTACTTTCACGGTTCATGGAAGTGCTGAGTTCCCAGTTGTACTTTGAGGATGAATAGAGCTTAAAAAAAAAAAGTATTGAAGAATATATCCAGAAACGCATCTGCGTGTATCTTCAGGGTACAGCTTGTTGAACTCTTACAACTGAGCACGCCCATCAAGTCAACACTCAGGCGCAGGGAAGAACATTCTCGGCACTCTGGAGTTCCCTCCTCCCTCCCCTGTCCCCTTTTAGCCACTACCGCTTCCCCCTCTTTGCACAGCATGAATTAAATGGCTCGTTTCTGGACTTTCTACACAGTGAATGATGCAACATGCAGGAAGCCTCTGTCGACATGATAGAGTGATGCTCTTTTGTGTTTAGCTGTTGTAGCCCGTCACGAGGTCTGACGCCCCACTGGTGTCGCACGCAAATCATCTGTTTGCACCGCGCTGTGCATTACTCTGCCATCTACCTTATTTATGCATTGCATTGTCGTTGGCACGCGCCGGGTTTCCAGGTTTAGGGTCCTCTGCATAATGTTGCTGGGGATATCGACGCACATGTCTTTTGGTGAAAAGCTATACACGTTGGGTATGTATTTACCCAGGAGTGGGAGGGCTCAGTTTTAGTAGAACCCTAGCGACGATTTTCCAGAGGGGTTGTGTCCGTTCACACTCCTGCCAGCAAAGGGCGAGGTTCCAGTGGCTCTCCAGCCTGGCCCTGGACGGTTTGATGGGGTGTGCAGTCCGGGAGTCACGCAGAAAGTGGGAGAGGAGGACATCATCACAGATACCGAGTTGCCGGGACACAATGGTCAGATCTGTGTTGGGGAGAACTGAGGAATGCGGCCTCTGCGTCACAGGAGGAAGGCTGGGGCAGGGGCTGGCTGCTGCTTCCTCGACAGATTGCAGAGTTTGGACTCGCTCCCCAAGCAGAAGGAAATGAGAGAGAGCCAGTATGCTCCCTGGGCATCTCAGTTAAGGACTCTCTGGGGCCTTTGGTGCAGTCTGGTTAGATCTCCTTTGTGAATTAATCATGATTTCTATTCTAGGCAGCCCTTTCCTTCACTTTGCCGTCCCATTTCAGCCTAAAGGTGCGTGCCGGCGGTCTCCGTTGTAGAATGCACTGAACCCTCCTTCTCCTTTGGGATAGGAACTTCAGTTGAAGAACCCAGTGGGCTTCCTTCTCTGCTCTTTCCTTCTCATGTTGGGAGCTGATCATAAGAAACTCTAGAAAATAGGGGCGCCTGGGTGGTTTAGTCAGTTAAGCGTCTGACTTTGGCTCAGGTCGTGATCTTGCGGTTCGTGGGTTCAAGCCCTGCATCGGACTCTCTGCTGACAGCACAGAGCCTGCCTCAGATCCTCTGTCTCTCTCTCTCTCTGCCTCTCTTGCACTTACGCTCTCTCTCAAAAATAAATGAACATTAAAAACAAAAACAAAAACAAAAAGCCTCCAGAAAATAGCGGAACACTAGGGTTCCCTGGCGGTATTTAAAAACAGCTTGAGTTTTTTTGAGTTTCGGGTTTCTTGCGGTCTTTGGCAAAATGTAATCACGATCAGCATGTCTTACCTAAGTTACTCTGGTAGCTCGAGAAGAGTCCATATCTCAAAATTGTGTGAAGATAGTTCTGGAGCACTGCTGCCTGCTAACCATAGCTTCCAGACACCTGTGACTATTTAAATATAAATTAATTCAAGTTAATGGAATAATAATAATAAATTAACAATCAAAGTGAAATAAAATATTCAGTTCTAGGTCGTGCTAGGCAGCCACATGTCCAGTGCTCAGTAACCACACGCAGCTAGTGGCTCCCGTGTTAGCACGGAACATTTCCCTCATTGCAGAAAGATCTGGTGGGCAGCACTGGTTGAGATGATAAAATGCCAAAGAAAGGAGCGCGGATTGGATGGAAAATGTGCGTGTGATGTCATATCCTGTCTTCGTGGTTACTGTAAAAATGTCTGGTCTTTGATCAAAGCTGGACCGCTGTTAGCAACAGTATTTGTTCCTTGGAGTTCTTTTTTCAGTCGCGTCTGAGAGACGTTTCCTGCATTTTCTTCTTCTCACACGTTCTTATTATTATGTTTTCCTGGCTGTGAAATAAAATCTGGGTGGTTAGGCATTTCCCACAGAATCAAGAGCCATTGCAACTTAGTACTACGTGTTGATTTACTGTTCATGTGCGAACAGATAACTTGGCCATAAGAACGTTGTCTGTGACTGAATGCTTCCCGCCTGCCTGTGCAGCCGAGGGTGGGATGAGGTCAGCGGCAAGCCCGGCCACTCCTGGCTGGGGCCCTTTTGCCCAGAACCTCCCGTCAGTCTGGACAGGAAGCGAAAGAACTCATGCAGGATTCAACAAGACGCTTTTGATTAGGGAAATATTCTTATTTTTACGTGCCCTGGGGAGGTTTGGATGTTGTTGGAAAATAATCCTATATCCTGTCCTTCAAAGTATTTCCTTTATCAGAATACAACACACCTCTAATGGGGAGCTTGGATCAATAAAAAATTGTAACTCCACCAGAATCCCCTTTTTCCTCTTAGACACAGACTGTGTTTCCCTTTTGGTTCAAGATAAAATGAGAATCGAGTTCTGGTGGCAGATCGGTTGTACCATATGTGTTTTGGATATTTATTCATCCAAAATATTCATTGAGGACTCACTCCTTACTGAACACTAACTTTGGTCCTGGGGATGCGCTGATGACCGGAACCGATCTGTCTCCTGTTCTTGTGGCCCTATTGTCTTTAAGAGGAGACCGGTGTTTCAAGAATACAGGAAGTACTATAAGTAGGCACAGGAAAAGGTGACATAATTGGCAAAGATTGAACGGATAGGGAAATGTAATTGCAAGTTCAGTGGGCCAGGATATTTTGATTTGGCACAAGGAGTCGTGGAAAGAGTAGTAGGGTGAAATAAAAGAGCACAGGCGTTGTCAAGACCTCTGCGTTTATTTCCTGGCTTATCGGTTATCTGTGGCGACAGAATCACTCCCTAGAACCTTAAGCA
Organism: Paguma larvata; assembly: GCA_030068075.1. Taxonomy (NCBI): domain Eukaryota; kingdom Metazoa; phylum Chordata; class Mammalia; order Carnivora; family Viverridae; genus Paguma; species Paguma larvata. The sequence goes on along the minus strand of JAINVK010000842.1, from coordinate 69,830 downwards.
AGCATTTATTATCTCATAGTTTCTGGGAGTAGGAATTTGGCAGCAACTTAGCTGGGTGGTTCTGACTCAAGGTGTCTCATGAGATTGCAGTTAAGATTTCAGCCCTGGCTGAAGTCATCTAAAGCCTTAATTGAGGCTGGAGGGTCTGCTCTTACGGCTCTGGGGAGAAGGTGGCTGTTTTCTCTGCACTTTGGCAGAAAGCCTTTTCCTCACCAGGTGGGCTTGTTTCATGGGCTGCTTGGGTATCTTCACAACATGGCAGCAACCTTCCCCCCGAGTGAGCGATCCAAGAGAGAGCAAGATGGATGCCATACTGCCTTTCCGGACTTTATCTTGAACGTCACATTTCACTCCCATCCTATTTGTTGGAGCCAAGTCACACACACTCAAGGGAAGGGGAACTAGGCTCCGCCTTTTGAAGGGAGAAGTATCAAAAAAACCTGTGGATATAGTTTAAAACCATTGCGCTCGCCCTGGCTCTGTTCTTTTCTAGCTGTGGGTTTCTGGGAAAGTTCTGTATTTCCCTGTGGATTTTAGTTTTCTCGTATGAGAAATAAGTTTAATGATACCCCTGTCACAAGGCTGCTCAGAGGATTAAGCAAGACCGTGAGTGAAGAAAGCTTCGCAAGTTTTAAGGAGTTACGTAGAGGTTAGTCATTTAGGAAAGAGCAGAGAAACACGGAAAGCCACGCTTACAAATTCCCACTGATTCACTTTAAGAAATTTTTTGAGCTATGAAATGTTTCCAGGATAATTTAAGAATGCTCTGCACTATGAAAGACTTTCTTCACTTTTTCGTTTCCTTTCTCTTCTGTCGGAATTCCAGTTTGAGGGGCACCTGGGTGGCTCAGTCGGTTGAGCGGCCGACTTCGGCTCAGGTCATGATCTCGCGGTCTGTGAGTTCGAGCCCTGCGTCGGGCTCTGTGCTGACAGCTCAGAGCCTGGAGCCTGCTTCCGATTCTGTGTCTCCCTCTCTCTCTGCCTTTCCCCTGATCATGCACTGTCTCTCTGTCTGTCAAAAATAAATAAACATTAAAATAAATCATAAATAAATAAATAAATAAAAAGGAATTCCAGTTTGATACGTGTTGGACCCCCTCGATATTCCTTTGCTTAAACTAATTTTTAACTCTAGGCTTCCTTGTTCTGGTAGATTCCTTGACGCAAACTTCGAACTGCAATTTATTTTCTTGGCTGTGTTCAGCCGAGGGCCGTTTCTGTCTTTGAATTTCAATGACGTTTTTTTCATCCCCAAGATGTCTAATTTTTTTTCCCATCCACCTGTTATTTTTCCTTACTCCCAACATGTGTTTCCATTCATAGAGATTGCTGATCTCTGCACATTAGGAGCTTACCAATTGAAAGAGTTAGACCAACACACAGACCCGTGAGAAGGGGTGTTAGAGAAAACAGCTGGTGGGCGCCTGGGTGGCTCGGTTGGTTAAGCGTCCGACGTCAGCTCCGGTCCTGATTCGATTCTGTGTCTCCCTCGCTCTCTGCCCCTCCCCCGCTCATGCTCTGTCTCCCCCCGTCTCTTGAAAATGAATAAACGTCGAAATTTTTTTTTTTAAATCTAAAAAAGAAAGAAAACAGCTGGTGACAAAGGAAGGCATGACTCCTGTTAATGGAGAGCAGGTATCGCGGCATCAACGTTACATATATTCAACGTGCTGTTGAATTGTTGTGCTATTTTGTAGCCTCATTTCTTCCTATTTGTCTTTAATATGGATGCCGATAATGAGTAGTGATGCTCTGAGTTCCAGCTAGAAAGGGCAGGGTGTGCGTACCAGTTTTTTTTTTTTTTTAGGATCTGCTTTCTGCGAGTCTGTGTTGGCTGAACTTTTTTAGTCTGTGAGGCCCTAATGTGCAGAGATCAGCGATATCTCTGATTGTGGCATTAGTATGTGCTTCCTTTTCTGTCTGCTTTTGATGTCTCATCTGTCGATCTCCCTAAATCCACCAGTATGGCTGTGTTTCCATAAGAATGCTTACCTGCCTGTTTTGTGGAGTTGTACATCTCTGAATACTGGCCACTTTTACCTTTACTTTTGCCATTATTAGTCTCATTTCCCCCTGTCTCTTTTCCTAAGGTCATTGTCAAAAAGGATGAGGATGGTGCCTGCAGAATGACATAGAACTGCAACAGAAAACTCCCGACACAAACTTTCTTGACTCATTCAGGCGGTCTTCACTGAGCACATATTCTGGTCTCAGTAACTGACTTCCATGCCACATGCTATCGGTTTGAAGACAGTGAGGCATAGCTTTTACTTTTCCAGAACTCACCGTTAAGTGTTTCTGAAATTACCAGACTTCCTCATGGCGGGTGGAATAATTCAGGCCTCTTTAAGGGCAGCTATGGTAATGCTGCTTTGGCTCTATGCATTGCTCTTAGGGATTATTAAGACTGTGTCCATTGGAAGACTGGTTCCCCCCTTGGGTGGACATAGGTGCCTTTGTGTTTTTTCTGCACAGCTTTGACTTGAAGTGTCTAGTCAAATCCTTTGACTTGAAGGATCTAATATTAGCTCTGCCCTTGACTAACAGTGATACAGCCTGCGGAGGCGGAGTATCCACATTGCTCAGCATGATTGGCTGGTTTACATTGCATTTACTGAGTGAGTCAACAAAGACGTGAAGAGAACGAAGGTAGGACCTTGGGTAATTCAGGCAACTTGTGTAACCTTCAGAGGCATCATGTAAAAAATGAGATAACTGCATTAATGCTCTTTAAAGACTGAACTGTACCTTTTAAAAAATGTTTATTTTTGAGAGAGAGAGAGAGAGCACAAGCAAGGGAGGTACAGGGAGAGAGGGCGACAGAGGATCTGAAGCACGCTCCACATGAACAGTGGAGAGTCCAAAGCGGGACTCCAACTCACAAACCATGAGACCACAACCTGAGCCGAAGTTGGATGCTCAACTGACTGAGCCACCCAGACAACCCTATAACTGTTGTTTTTAAGATTCTGTTTTATTTTCTTTTATTAAATTTTTTAAACGTTTATTTATTTTTGAGAGAGAGAGAGAGAGACAGAGAGACAGAGTGCAAGGAGGGGAGGGGCAGTGAGAGAGGGAGACAAAGAATCTGAAGCAAGCTCTAGGCTCTGAGCTGTCAGCACAGAGCCTGATGTGGGGCTTGAACCCCCAAATGGCAAGATCATGACCTGAGCTGAAGTTGGATGCTTAACTGGCTGAACCACCCAGGCATCCCTATTTTATTTTTTTTTTGAGAGAGAGAGAGAGAGAGGGAGAGCGAGCAAGAGACAGAGAATGAGTAGGGGAAAGGCAAAAGGAGAGGGGGAGAGACATTCCCAAGCCTGATGTAGAAGCTTAATCTTATTACCATGAGATCATGACCTGAGCCGATATCAAGAGTTGGACGCTTAATCGACTGAGCCACCCAGGCGCCCTTTTGTTTTCAAGATCTTAAAATAAATTTTCACATACTGGACTGGATATCTTGGAAAAATAGACAGGTCAAAAGTCTACTGTAATGTATATTATAAATACATTATAAATATAATTCAGTAATGATTTCTCAGCAAGTAATTTTTTTCAAGGAATGTACATAAACTCTAGAAGAAATTTTTATTACTATCATCATCATCATGATTGTTATTCACCTAAGGGTCCTTTACCTTGGCAAGCTGTCACAGGATTTGTCTATTTTATGGTTAGATGTATTGATCTCATTCAGACTCCCTCATCCTTAGAGCAGATTGATGACTTGACAATTCATCAGCGATCACTTTTTACGCCTTCCATTCATTAGAATTCCTTTCTCTGTGAGTTTTTATATATCTTTGTAGTAATGAATTGGTGAGTGTCTAGCGCAAAAGTATGTTAACTTAGTTTTTATTCTTCCACAATTTCTAGAAGACAGCTTGCCGTTAGCAAAGTAAAGTCACTTTTCTAATGTTCAAATTGCTAAGTTTTCCCCAGTTATATATTTGCTATAAATTTTCCATGGATTGATTTCTATTTTAGGAATTGATTATAATTTATTTTATTTTTTTATTTTTTTTTAATAATTTTTTAATGTTTATTTATTTTTGAGAGACATAGAGACAGAGTATGAGCAGGGGAAGGGCAGAGAGAGAGGCAGATGCAGAATCGGAAGCAGGCTCCAGGCTCTGAGCCGTCAGCACAGAGCCCGACGCGGGGCTCGAACTCACAGACCGCGAGATCATGACCTGAGCTGAAGTCGGCCGCTCAACCAACTGAGCCACCCAGGCGCCCCTATTTTTTTATTTTTGAGAGAGAGAGAGAGCACAGGGAAGAGAGAGAGAGAGAGAGAGAGAGAGAGAGAGAGAGAGAGAGAGAGTCCCAAGCAGCCTCCACGCTCAGCACAGAGCCTGACGTGTGGCTCAATCCCATGACCCCAAGATCATGACCTGAGCCGAAATCAAGAGCTGCTCAACCAACTGAACCGCCCAGGCACTCCTGATTCTTATTTATTTATTTATAACATTTATTTATTTTTGAGAGACAGAGAGACACAGAGCGTGAGTGGGGGACAGGCAGGGAGAGAGGAAGACACAGAATCTGAAGCAGGCTCCAGGCTCTGAGTTGTCAGCACAGAGCCCAATACAGGGCTCGAACCCACGAACTGCGAGATCATGACCTGAGCCAAATTCAGACACTCAACCAACTGGGCCACCCAGGTGCCCATAGGGACCTCTGATTCTAATTTTGCGTTGGCCACGGTGTCTTACACCTGAAAACCGGCCAAGAATGTGCACAATGGAATACATAATGCTGGAATACATAGGACTAAAACAGCTCACTCAGCCTGTCTCGATGCTGCTTGATTTGACACCAATCCATCAATCCAAATCAGTGACTACACATATTTCCTTAAAAGGCACGGTGCTTTCAGAATCTCTTGGAATAGCTGAATTAGATAAGTACTTGGGTTTTCAATTATAGTCTCGTAAGTCAGGAAAAAACCGTTTGATGTACTTCTTTGTACATTAGTCACATGTAGTAGTGTCGCTGCCATCTCTGTTAGGTTTCTGCAGTGTCTGAGGAGAGACTCTGTGTAAGGTATACAACACCTGTGCAGGGGATTCCCAGGTTTCTTGTGAATTTTACTCTGTTATAACTTGTTATAAAGCCACTGAGAACAGATACCTTTATTCATTAAAATGACGATGGATATAGTGTAGAAGTTAAGGGTATAGGCTCTGGTCTCAGACTTGATGGTTTTGATTTCGTATCCTGCCTCAGGCTAGCTATGGGCTGGGCAGACTTTCTTTACTCTCTCTTGGCCTCAGTTTCCTCGTAGTGAAAGGGGGGAATGACCCACATGGTTACTGGGGATTAAATGAGTAATACTAATGGAATAATTGAATGCTTAGATTGGCAATCTGGTCACAGAAAGTGCTCGGTTAATGTGAAAAAAAAAAGGCAAAAAAAAAAAAAAGCGCTAATTTGTGCCATGTCTTTCCTGTGATGTAAAGAATAAAATCTTGAAACACGAGGAAGCAGGATAGCTACTATTTTTTTCCCCTTCCCCACCCCCAGGATATCTCCTTGTAAAATTGGAGAGTGGAGTTGGGGATGGGAAGGTGGTGGTTGTGGGTGCAGAAACGTCTGGATGAAGAAAGGACTATTAAATAGACATTGTATATTTTGGGTAATCACCCAGAATACAGAAGGCAGTTTTCCATGCTTGGGAAACTCCCTGCTACAGTGGGAGAAACTTCTTAATTTTTGTTTTAAATTTTATTGTGCATGACAGGGCTGTGTTCCCTTTAGAGGCCATCTGAATATTGGATTTGCCCATATAATTTCATGAACTGAGTTATTCCACTTATCTGTGAGCTCTCATACATTTGATTCCATGAATATAATTGGATACATTTGGCTAAAAGACGTTGGCTAACGTGATAAGAATTTCATCTTGGTGTAGATGTAGCAACATCAGACACATGTAGCAAGGTACGGCAAGTCGGTTCATAGCATTCTACAAAGAGAGAAATAATTTGTGTCTTAAAAATTCAGAGGACTAGGCATATATCCAGTAGAGTGTTATTCATAATGTACCTTTTAATATTCAGTCTGCTACATGAAGAGAGTAAAGAAGAAAATATGAATGTAACCCTTCTTCAATGCAAATATTTGATGGACCATTTAAAATTTTACCTCAGTATTTTCCCTCCAATTCAATTGAGGTATGAAGCTTTCTTTTGTAGAAAGAAGTAAATCATACTCTACATAGTCTCATTTTAATATTTTTTGTCAATTATATTACATATCATGTAATTTCGTAACTCACATGTTGTTGGCAACTGTATCTAGACAGTCATGGAAAATTCTGGAGAACCATGTAGACCATCTCTACTCCCTTTCTCAGAATACAATCAGAAAAAGGAACTTTGTAGGAAGAGGTACAGTGATTCTACGAAGAAAAAATTTAATCGATGTGCAAATATCCATGAATATCAGTGAAAAAATATTTTATATGATTCACTGCAGGAAGGGTCGACACCTTGAAAAAAACTTTTTTCCTGCTGGAGTTGAGTCCTTTTCTGGATAATCTGTGCTCCGTATGCATGTATGTGTATGTTAAAATTACTATGGCTGTGTAACAAATCACCCCCAAAATGCAGTGGCTGAAAACAACGGTCATAATTTCTTATCTCTTGGGTTTCTGTGGGTCGGGAAGGTGGGCTCAGCTGAGTGATTGTGGCTCTGATTTCTCAGGAGGTTGCAATCGGTTGTTGACCGGAGCTGCAGGCATCTGAAGGTTTAACTAGAGCTGGGGTCTACTTTCAAGGCAGCTCCCTCAATTGCCTGACAAGTCAGTCCCTTTCTACCTGGCCTCTTCACATGCCGCTTGAGTATCCTGGCAGCATGGGGGATGGCGTTTCCACAGAATGGGGGTTGCGAAAGACCAAGGCGGAAGCTTTGATGCCTTTTATGGCCTCGGCTTGGAAGTCACACACTAGTATTCCTGCTGTGTCCTGTTGGTGCAGGCCAGTCCTGGCTCAGGGTGGCAGCGGATTATGTGAGAATAAGCATGATGGCACTTGGTTACCATCATTGGGGGACATTTTGGAGACCGGATACCATGGTGCACGTACTTACATTAGATGTTTTAAGGCACACTGGAGAAGTATTTAGTAAAATACCAGTATTGGAGATGGTCTACTTAAACATGCAGAGAAAAATATTTAAGGTTTAAAACAATGAGTTCAAATACAGCCAGTTTGAGGAATGTGCTCTACTTTTGAATGAAAGAGCATTTGTGAAAAAGTTTTTTAAATTTACTTTGAGAGGAGGAGGGAGGGGCAGAGAGAGGGACGGAGAGAGAGAGAATCCCAGGCAGGCCCCATGCTGTCAGCACAGAGCCTGACACGGGGCCCAGACTCACGAACCGCGAGGTCATGACCTGAGCTGAAACCAAGAGTCGGTCGCTTAACCGACTGAGCCACTCAGGCGCCCTGCAAGAGCAGTTTCAAGACATTTCCTTCTTTAATGGATAAAGATTTAAAAATTTTATGTATGCAATTAGTCTTCAGCTTGGAACGATCCTTTTTCTCCTTTGCTCGGCTGAAAATTATGCATGCTTAAGGACCGTAGTGCCTCTAATGGCAATTCAAGTAAACAGGTCATTAGATACAGAGTACATTTGTATGTGCTACGGTTTGAAAATGAACGTGTTCACAAGGAAAAGGATCTGGGACATTCAGGATTTACAAGCTAGTTAGAGGATTCTGCTGTGTATCTGATTCCATAAAGTCTCTCTAGCATTGGGAGCTTTAAAAGCAGTATGTTGATGTCTTTAAATAGAGCAGAAAAACCCAAACTGCCTGCTCTGGAGTGTTAGGAAATGCACGTAATACAGCTTCACGAGACGTGGCTTCAGAGTTTTGAGGTGGCTCTGCCACATGAAGCTTGGCCTCGCGTCTCATTAAAGTCATCCTTGGAACAGAACCCTGCATTCCTTGTGGAGTAGAACATAGGAACGGTCTGGAGAAAGAGGTGGTAGGAGAGAAAGATGCACGGAGGGAAAGCAATACCCACAGGAGTCCAGGGCGTCTTCAGGAAATTTCCTGAAATTTGGAAAATGGAATGGTTGGGACTTATTTCTGTCTCTTAGGAATTGCCATGAAGAAACAAACAGAACAAAACAAAATAGGCCCTCACTGCCTACCCCCCACCTCACCGCTGCAATGAGAAACTACAAAGAGATAGGGGGTTATGATGAAGTTGGACAATTCTTTTTTTTTTTTTTTAATGTTTATTTTATTTTTCAGAGAGAGAGAGGTAGAGAGTGGGGGAGAGGGAGAGAGACACACACAGGATCTGAAGCAGACTCCAGGCTCTGAGCTGTCAGCCCAGAACCCTCTGCGGGGCTCAAACTCATGAACCATGAGCTGAGATCATGACCTGAGCTGGAGTTGGATGCTTAACTGACTGAGCCACCCAGGTGCCCCTAACGTTGGACAATTCTTTGAAAAGATTTAATAATAATTTATCTTTAAGGGGACCAAAATAAGATATGCAAGTGAGATGATACATATTTTTAATTAGATTCTTTTTTGGGGATGGATTCTTGTCCAGGCTCCATTGGCTACAGGCTTATTTTTATCTGGGTTCTTCCTTTCCTAAAACTGTCGGAGAGAATTATTTTCTCAGGATATCAGATTCTTGGCTCAAGCTGTAACCAGACCGGCTGTAGACTTTTTTTTAAGTATCTTTTTCTTCTTGTTTCTCATCTTTTATTTCTCAAAATACATGTGCTTTTTATAGATATGGGAGCAATTTTCAGATTGGGCTCTCTGAAAATAGTTTGAATTGGAATATATTAGGGAAAAATCACAATTTACCCACAGAAGCACATCATGTTTTATTTTATTAAAAGCAGTACCGAGAGACTGCACGTAGGAAAGGAAAATGAGGTGGAGATTTTTCTCTATTATTTAAGCCACCGTGTTGTTTATAGGAATAGTTTGTAGTGTCAAATGGATCCATTACAAATAAATTTAAGCACAACTTTCTCTTCTGTTTTGCTTTGTTTATATTTCTCCTCAAGCGTCCTCCTGGGGATTGAAGAAGACCAGAGGGTCATATTTTACAAGGGTATCCTTTTCCAGCTACGGAATTAGCCCTGTAAGATTCCAAAGAACTTTGCCCCCTGGATCCAAGTGTCCTGTCCACTCTCATTGACTCTCTTCTGTTCACTCCCTTCATCCTTCTCCTCATCATGACAGTGTTGCTTGAACCCTTCAGGTCCAGTTTCGTTTCCATATTGCATGAGGTGGTTACTTTTTCCTCTCTGCCCAAAAGTTTGTGAACAGTTTCCATTACCATTAGGTAACATCCAAAGCCCTCAAGCTCAAAAACCACGTACCGTGAAACATGCACATACCATATAACCCAATCATTGCCCATGTGGGCTTTTGTCCTAAACAGAGGAAGTCTGTGTTCACACAAATGTCTGTACATCAGCTTTATTTGTGATAGCTCCAATTTCTCATGTCCTTCGACGGGTGAATGATTAAGCCAACTGTGGTCCACACATACAACGGAATACGCAATAAAAAGGAACAGACTATTGATAGTCACAGCAACATGGCTGCTTATCCAAGCAAATATGCTAAGTGGAAAAAGCCAATCCGTCATTAGGTGGAGGCTGTTCCCAAGGCAGAATAATTCCTCAGTATTTATAGCTTGCTGCTCATAGGAGCCCAGTGGGATACTGTCGCCATAGAAAGTCCCCAGGCTGACAGTTGTTAGGTGTTGGCAGCTGGAAGACAGCCTTGGGGACATGAAAATGTATGTGTCAAGGGGATATGGGTAAGCACAGAAAGAGCTTCCCACTGAAAACGAAATTAAGGAAATCTCCAGAAAGTAGAGGGAAAAAAGACAACGGATAGTAAGAAAGGATAAGAAAATTAGACGACCATTTGAGGAAGCCCAATATATAAACAATAGAAATTCCAGAAAGAGGAAAACCAGGAAACAGAGGGAATAAATCATCGGTTATTTTTTTTAAGTCCAAAACAGTGATTTCTGTTTCTGACAGGAGCATGGTGGCAGCTAAGTTCTGAAGAGTCTCCTCCTGGAAAACTTACACAGCTACAAGGAAACAACAGCAACCTACCGGTCACATTTTCAGTGAATCTGGGAAATAGAGAAAAACCTGCAGACTCCACATTACAAGCACAGCTCCCAAAGTCAGGACCAGCAGGAAGCCTGAATGGAAAGTCATGGCGGTTGTATGCAATCATAGGATAAACATAGCATACGGTATCAGGGAAGGTTCGCCTGGGAGTCATCCACGTGGAGGTGCTGTTTAAAGTCATTGGAATGATCGCTTTACCAAAGAGAGGAGAGAGGGCTTGTGTCCGGCGTTGTTGTGGCATGCTCACAGATCACCTTGTCAGAGGGGATCTTGTTACGGCCTCGTCAGGGCTGGGACCTGAAGTTCTGCATTTCCGACAGGCCCCTGGGGGATGTCGATGCTGTCTGCCCGCGGACCTTTGGGATAACCAGATCTGTATAACCAGAGCGCACTTTGAAAACTTACACAGCTACAAGGAAACAACAGCAACAACAGACTTCTCAGCCCTGCCTAAACTTTCTAATCATCTGGGTAGCTACAGAAAGTCCTGTTGCTCAGGCCTTATCCCAGACAAGTCCATCAAGTCTCTGGCGACCCAGGCATCGGTGGTCAATGGCAGCTCTAAAGGCAGAATCTGGGAATTAGGTGTCAAGGTAGATGCACTAGGGGCCACAAAGGTACCTGAAAGAGGGAGGCAAGCCAGGGATAGTGGGGAGGGGCTGGCAGCCCCCTAGACTGTGGCCATGTGGAAATGCGGGTCTGGTTGCTAGCAGACAGTCCAGTTATTCAAGAGGGCCAGGCATTTGGGTGCAGTGCAGATGGGAAAACCGTGCATTTTTATGCATTGCCACCCAGTCCAGATTTTTCTGCAACACTGAGAGGACAGCCCTGGGCCAACTAGACAACCTGCTGGCTAACTTGGCGGCAACTGCTGATCAAGATGACAGCTCAGAAGTGTGCTGGAACTGCGTTTGTCATCCTAATGACGGAGGGCTGGAAGGTACAGTGGGCAGGGTCCAGGGACGCCTAACACCTGCGGTGCTGGGATAGCTCTGTACCATGAAGACTGGCAAAATGGCAAATGTCCCTTCAGAGAAAAGAGGCACATTACGACTTGGGGAAGACAGTTTGAAAAATTAACTGACTACATAATCCAGAAGGTTTCTCTACCTTGTTTCCTAGGATACAATTATCTGTATCTGTCCATCTCTATCTATCATCCCATCTATCTATCTATCTATCTATCTGTCTATCTGCCTGTCCACCCGTCCATTCATCCATCCATCCATCCATCCATTCATCCATTGTATCTATGTATCCATCGTATCTATCTATGTATCTATCTGTCCGTCCGTCCATCTGTCCATCCATCCATCCATTGTATCTCTCTATCTCTCTATCTATCTATCTATCCATCCATCCATCCATCCTCCAGCCTATCTATCTAGCCATCGTATCTATGTATCTATGTATCTATCTGTCTGTCTGTCCGTCCGTCCGTCCTCCATCCATCGTATCTATCTATCTATCTGCCTGTCCATCCATCCATCCATCCATCCATCCATTCATTCATCCATTGTATCTATCTATGTATCTATCTGTCTGTCTGTCCGTCTGTCCATCCATCCACCCATCCATCCATCCATCCATCGTATCTATCCATCCATCCATCGTATCTATCTATCTATCTATCTATCTATCTATCCATCCATCTGTTCATCCATCCATCTGTTCGTCCGTCCATCCATCATATCTGTCTGTCTCTGTCCGTCCATCCATCCATCCATCCATCCATGCATCCATCCATCCATCTGTCCAACATCTATCTGGTATGTATCAACATACACAGAAAGCTTTTTTTTCTTTTTATGGTAAAGAAGTATTTGAGGGGGCGCCTGAGTGGCTCAGTTGGTTAAGCGTCCGACTTCAGCTCAGGTCATGATCTTGCAGTTTGTGAGTTCGAGCCCCGTGTCAGGCCCTGTGCTGACAGCTCAGAGCCTGGAGCCTGCTTCAGATTCTGTGTCTCCCCCTCTCTCTGCCCCTCCCATGCTCATGCTCTGTCTCTCTGTCTCCCAATAATAATAAAAAAAAAACATAAAAAAAAGTATTTGAGGCAATAGGAAAATATGAATGGTCAAACTGTATTATCATAAATTTTTTTCAGTTTGACACTGAGTGTATTATGCATTCTAAAGTTGTGTTCATATTAAGCCATAAAAGATTCCACAAGCATCTTCACCCAGGCAGCCACTTCTCTATTTTCATGATAATATCTTTTATCTATTTATTAGTCTGCATAACGTACACCCTTATACATTCCTGTTAGGATTGCCAGCATAGTGGCCATAAGTCATCCTAACTGTCTACTTTTTCTTTTCATTCATAGAATTCTCTACTGTTGTTAAAGTTTTTAAAAAATGCCCAGCGATATACAATGAAAAGAATTTTTTCTCAACCTGCTTAAGTAGGCTATATGTCAGGTGAGGTTTTATGGACTTATACTGTAAAGATATAACTTTATATTATATAGAAGGACTATAGGAGAACTATTGCTGATTAAAAGACATCATGCTGGACAGTGACCATGTGCTTCGAGGAGGAAGAATGGAAGTAGGTTTGGATTACAAGTCTGAGATTCTGAATGCCAACTGGCCACTCATTCCTGGAACGGAACGCTTAGCGTCACCGCAGCTATCCAAGTTTGATTTAAGTCTTTACCTGCTCACAGTTTTGTGAGCAGTACAACAAAGAAGGACCTATAACCCAGTGTGTCTAAGGGCTGTCCTTGGTCACCATCTGAAGTCACCTTATTCATTTCCGTCTCCGCCCTCCAGTACCTCAGCCGCGTGGCGGCAGGGACCTGGTGGGGCCGGTTCAGTGGTCAGAGCAGGACCCGGCACTTGGCGGGCTGCGTGAGTCGCCTAGGGCTGCTGTGCAAAGCACCAGAGACTGGGTTGGTTAAACAACAGAAATTGACATTCTCACAGTTCTGGAGGCCGGAAGTGTGAGAGCAAGGTGGTGGCAGGGCCAGGATCCCTCTGAAGGCGCTAGGGAAGATTCTGTTCTAGGCCTCTTTCCAAGCATCTGGTAGCTCCTTGGCTTGAAGCAGAACTCCAGTCTTCCCATGGCATTCTCCCCGTGTGTGGGTCTGTCTCCAAATTTCCCCCTTTTATAAATACACCAGTCCATTGGATTGGCCTCCCCCACCCCTCATATGGCCTCATCCTAACTTAACTAATTATATCTGAAATGGACTTTTTTCCAAGTAGAGTCACATTCTGAGGTTAGGATTTCAACACACAAATTCTGGGGGGACACAATTCAGCCCATAACACAGACATGCAGTACATATGTATTGAACGAATGAAGAAATGAGGTACGGAAAGGGCTTGCCTGGGCACCGTTCTACTTCCAAGTGGTCAGGACACTGCATGTGTCTAATTACATCTACCCCAGGAGCCAGTATTCTGTAAAATGTATGAGTCAATGATTGTAACTGGATTCTTTATAAACCCAAGAATGTGATTCCTTGAGTGACATGCATGGGGACAGTATATACATTGCCAGTGGTCTGCTTCGGATCTCCCGTACTTTCCTCTCATCTGGCTCCTAGCGTCACACGGAGTTTCTGTTGTCATCTGACCTTTTCTGTCTTCTTAGTCATCCTATATTTGTCCATCCCTGACTCGCCACTTACTTGTATCACAGGACGTAAACTCCCTGCAGAATTCATAGACATTTGGCATATAATTTCTCAAAAGTTCTAACTTTAAAGAGGAACTTTCTGTTGTGTTTAGAGAAACGTTGACACCTGTGTATCTGTTGTGTTTGCTCCTTCTTCTCCGAATCGCTATGGATACAGATACACACGTACAGCTCCGTGTAATGCTGGAACTTCTGGAGTTGCAGATAAATAAGCAGCCTGAGGGGAAGGAGTCAGGTGTGATTTTTGTTTTCCAGCTGTACTCTCAGTTCCTGTGTAGCACCTGGCACATATTTGTTGTCTTACTGAGATTCCTTCCTTGGTGGGGACCTAAGTACCAATTGCTTCAGCCTTCAGCAGAATGATTGAAAGTAACTAATGCGGACGTTGTGGGAGGCATGTTATGTACTTTTACACTTTAGGCTGTGGGCTGAAAGCTGCTGGGAGAATGTTCCTCTATGATGTAAAAAACTTTTCCAATATAGTTTTCTGTGTCTGTAAATAAACGTCTTCACTTTCAAGACAACCATGTGTCTGCTCAGAACCAGCCTCACATTCACGTAGGATTTTCTTTAAAACACTTCAAAGATGGGTTCTTCCCACGTGAAATTAATACTAAAAAATTAGCAACTGACCCAAAGTCAGTTGGCCAGGGAGCGGCGGAAACAGGACTCCAACCAGGCTTTCTGACTCCAAATTCAGTGTTCTCCCCAGGAAAATATCCAAGTGACTGTTTTTCTTAAGAGACAAAAAAGGGAAGGAGGAAATGCACAAATTTTACAATTCATAGGTCTAAAACTGGGAGCAATCACCCTATTCTATAACTGGGGAAACTGAAGCCCAAAGATTCCCTCAAAAGGTCCCAACACTGGGACAAGAGTGTCTAGGACACATGTAATAGAAATACAATGCTGGCCTAAATGCCGGCCATAGTGGTAATTTAAAATATTCTAGCAGTGTCATTAAAAAAGGTAACGTGACAAAAAATAGATGAAATTAATTTTAATAATATATGCAACTGATACAATACATCATGAAATTATCATTTTAGCACGTAATAAATAAATAAATAAATATATATTTTTAAGTTTATTTATTTATTTTGAGAGAGCATGTGTGTAAGTGGGGGAAGGGGCAGAGAGGGACAGAGAGAATCCCAAGCAGCCTCTGTGTTAGTACGGACCCTGATGCGAGGCTCGATCCCATGAGCCCACGATCCCACTAAACAGGAGATGATGACCAGAGCCAAAATCAAGAGTCAGATGCTTAACTGACTGAGCCGCCTAGGCACCTCAATAAATAAATTATTAATGGATATTTCATATTCTTTTTTTCATACCAAATCTTCCAAATCCTGTGCGTATTTTATACTCACCGCACTTCTCAATTCAGACTAGCCATGTTTCAAATACTCAAAAGCTGCATGTGGCCGGCGGCGACCCTCTTGGACGGCATAGCTCCAGGACAACCCTGAAGCCCTAATTTTCTTCTCAGCAAATGCGCAGTGCCTCCCAGACTTCTGTGTCATCGGAATTTATAAAATAATAATCATAAAGAGCTGGTGCTTATTTTGAATTACTGTAGGTGGAAGAAGGCAGGAGTAGCAACCAGTTGGGAAGTATATTTCACTTGTGGAAGATGTTTTAAATTATAACTCCAGTGCAAGTAATGCAAATCGGTAAAGAAAAGTAGATTATAAATGTCACAGTGGGGCATAATATTGAAAATATTTGTGTTCTGAAGATACAGGTGACTAACTCACTTTTGACGTCATGCTTCCGGGATTTCTGGTTCTCATTCTTTGAGCTATTTTCAATGATGGAAACATTTCCGTTAAAACTCACTCCCTCCTCACTGGCACCCCCTCCATGCACCCAAGTCGCATAACATGGGCTCTTGTAATATCGTGGTAGAGGGGCTGCCCCCTTCCCTCACTTAAATCCGTTCTCATGCTGCCAGGTCAGTCTTTCCTAAAATACGCCCAAGAGAACAACAGTTCCGTCGGATGTGGTCAAGGATTCTACAAGCAAAAAGAGTTTTTGCGTCCAAATGCGTTTGGACAACACAGAGCTAACGATATCTGTTATGGTGGGATTTGGCGGCATGTGACAAAGTCGAGTCACAGTTTTAACTAAGCAGGCATTAATTTCTTCTCACGTTGTAAAAGATCCGGACACAGTCCAAGGCTGCTGCAGGGACTTCACACTCTCCCCAGCCTCCCAGACTGTCTCCTTCCTCTCTCTTCTTCAGCTTGTACTTTTTTCTGAAAATGTTTATTTATGTTCGAGAGAGAGAGAGAGAGAGAGAGAGAGAGACAGAGTGCAAGCAGGGGAGGGGCAGAAAGAGAGAGGGCCGCACAGAATTCGAAGCAGGCTCCGGGCTCTGAGCCCAATGTAGGGCTCGAACTCACTCACTGTGAGATCATGACCTGAGCTAAAGTCGGACACTTAACTGACTGAGCCACCCAGACGCCCCATTCAGCTTATACTTTTAATCCTCATGCTCATTGCTTCCTACGTGCAAGATGCTTTCCCCAAAAGTGTATGTTTTAGGCTCAAAGAAGAAAGGAGGAGTGGAGGGAAGGAGGGATGGGAGGATGGAGGGAAGGAGGGATGGAGGGATGGAAGGAAGAGGGTTAGGGAGGATGGAGGGAAGGAGGGATGGTTGGAAGAAAGATGCCTTCATCAGGAAAGCTAAAACTTTCCTCAGACTCTCCAAGAGTCTCCTAGTTAGATTTCATTAGCCTCAAGAGAGTCCGGGAAAATGTATGTATTTTAACAGAGCACATTATGGTGGTAAACTAAGTCACACTTCTCTTCCTAAGAATGAAGAAGGAAATGGAATCTGGGATGCTCCGTATGTGCCACGTGGGGTCAAAAGTTTTTTTAGAGCCTTTTTTTTTTTTTTTTTTTTTTTTTTAAGATTCTGCTTTATAGTATCAAATGGGGGGGGATATTAACCTCCCTTTCCCCCATAAAATCTTCATTTTTTTCATGATGTAACTCGAAGAACTATTTGTTCTGGAGACTATGCTTTGGGAAAGGTATGCCAATGTGTAACTCTGAGAAAGCCATGTGTCTGTCCTAAAGAAGAGATGGATGGCGGGTTCGTGGAAGCCCTGGTGTATGGCGGATCCCATTGTCAAACTCCCTTGTAGCTGAGGCTGGTCTTCCCTGTCTTGGGGCAGTTAGACACGCATGCAAATGTTCTAGGCGCCTCCAAGGAGAGCTTTTGCTTTCTTGACCAAACGGGTCAAGGGCATGCACGCTGACCTCTTCCCTCTGCCTCCGCCTGGAACAGATACCATGCCTGGAGTGACAGCGACCGTTATGTGGCCGTAACCAGCGCAAGTCCCCGAGAATTCCAGAACCGGCCGCCCTCCAGTGAACGCCAGCCACTGCCTGCGAGCCACCTGCGGTTCCGTGAGAAACAGCACGTCTCCATCAGCCCAGGCAGCGAGGCTCCCAGGCAAGGCGCGGTGAGAAACCAGCCCACCACTGCGGCTGGCCCTGCTCGGCTCCCGGCAGCCTTCGCGGGCGCGCGGGCCCTGCTCGGCTCCCGGCAGCCTCCGCGGCCACGCGGACGCCCCTCGGCTCCCGGCAGCCTCCGCGGCCACGCGGACGCCCCTCGGCTCCCGGCAGCCTCCGCGGCCACGCGGACCCTCCTCGGCTCCCGGCAGCCTCCGCGGCCGCGCGGGCATCATCGGCTCCCGGCAGCGTCACCACCTCGGGGACCGAGGCCTCTAAGGCCCCAGGACGCGGGCCAAGGACTGCGGGGAGCCTGGCCCGGAAGCAGGGGACGCGGGGTCGCCGTAACCCACCCTCCGTCCTGGCGGTCTCCAGCGTGGCACGGCCCGCTGAGGGCCACAGGGCTGGAGCCCCACATGGTACGCCCCCACTTTCCAGACCTGCAGCCGAGAGAGCAGCCCGCGAATCCCTCGCTTAGAAGGTCCCCGCAGAACTGGGCTCTTGCAGGCGCGACTCCCGACCGTGAGGCGCCGCCGCGGGTGGCGTGACGACCGCAGTCCGCCTGCGGGGGAGCGTCGGCCGAGGGCAGGCGTTCACACGCGTGGGGGCCGCAGGACGCAGTCCGCGCGGAGGCTGGCGGGCGCTGGCTCGCCTTCTTGCTGTGAAAACTCTCCATCCGGGGCTTTCCGGGCAGGAAGCCGGCATCCCCGCAGGGACGGGCGGTGGCGTTCGTGCCGGCGTAGCCAGTGTCCCGGGGAAGGCTCACGGCACCTGCGGGGCCCTGCGCGCGGCACTAGGCTCCGAGGGTGGGTCCCCGCGAGGTCGCCGCAGCCGCCTGACAGCCCGGAGACCTGCCCCGAAGCCGCTCGTTTCTCAAAGCGGGACTCTTCTTCCCCAGCTGCTGCTTGCCGTCGTGCCCCTAGGGCCCCGTTCCGGGGACAGTACTGCCGCTTGACTCCGAGCGTTTTGTTCTGATTGGGACTCTCTAGCTGTGAGAGATTGCTAGAGAGCGAGTGTGGGGAGGGGCAGAGAGAGAGAGAGGGAGACACAGAATCCGAGACAGGCTCCAGGCTCCGAGCCGTCAGCACAGAGCCTAACGCCGGGCTGGAACTCACGGAGCTGTCAGCACGGAGCCCGACGCGGGACTCGAACTCACAGACCGCGAGATCATGACCTGAGCCGAAGTCGGCCGCTTAACCGACTGAGCCCCCCAGGCGCCCCATGAGGTGTCTCTTACTTGGGAGGGTAGTCATAGGAGGCATGGCCACTTGGGCCTTGCTCTGTGCGGCTCACTCGCTCTGGGGAAGAGCGTGTCACAGCACAGTTAGCAGTGCCTAGAAGAGGTCTCTGTGGTGAAGAGCTGAGGCCTGCGGTCAGCAGTCGTCACCGGCGGCTAGTTCTGTCCGCGGTCCGCTTTGCACTCCTCCTGCCCCCGTCAAGCCTTCAGACGACCGCAGCCCCGGCGGACACCTGGCGGGAAACCCTGAGCCCGAGCTATCCAGGTAAGCTGTCCCCAAGTCCCTGGTCCATGGAATCCTTGCCACGTAACGGTCCTTGTTGCTCTACACCAAGTGTCCATGCCGTCGGTGACAGAGCCACAGAAAACTAGTAGGTAACAGCTCGGGGCCCAGCCATGACCTTCCCGCAAAGGCCCCTTGCCCGCCGGCGGGGCCAGTCATGTCTGTGCCACAAAAGTGCCCGCGTGGCATTTCCCCTTCGGGACCTACCTGAGTGCCTTTCAGGACTTCTGAGGACTTCGGTGCTTACTGACTGGGGGAAATGAGAAGTGGGGTGAGCATGCGAAGAAAAAAGGCAAAAGGATATTTTAAGACGTCACTGATATAAAAAATGTAATTGGATTTTAAAAACGGGGAAAGTCAGCCTCGTCAAGGAGCCAACGTCTCCTGTCTGAGTTTATCTGAGGCCCCGGAAGGGGACGATGGGCTGCCGATTTTGGGGCAGCCATGGAGACTGCTGGAATCGAGCATTACGTCTCCTTCATGCTGCTGTGTACTTTCTTTTTTTTTCTTAATTTTTTTTGTTAATTTTATTTATTTTTGAGACAGAGAGGGACAAAGCATGAGTGGGGGAGGGGCAGAGAGAGAGGGAGACACAAAATCGCAAGCAGGCTCCAGGCTCCGAGCTGTCAGCACAGAGCCCGACGTGGGGCTCGAACTCAGGGACCACGAGATCATGACCTGAGCCGAAGTCGGACGCTCAACCGACTGAGCCACATAGGCGCCCCTGCTGTGTACTTTCGAAGGCGAGATGTGTTTCCTTCATACGTGCGAAGGGACGCTGCCCAGGAACCAAATGGGGACACACAGTGTTAGGTGAGGAACCGTATGTTTCCATCCACAAGCGGTGGAAGGTCGGCAGGTAATACGTAGGTGGGCGAGGCGGGCTGAGCGGGTGAGCATGCGGCCTGGCCCCGTGGGGCCCTAGCACGTTCCTAATCTTCTGCCACTGGGCTCCCTTGGGAGGTGCGACATAGAGGTCATTGCGAGGGTTCAGTGACACAGTGCGGTGGTGCCTCCTCTGTGCTCTCCCACTTTTGTCCTGATCGTGACGGGCGATGGCGTCAAGGTAAATACTCGCGTCACCAAACACCAGTGCGGTCGTGAGGGACGGGTCGCACAGCACGCGCTGCGTCGCACATAGATACCGAGCCCGACGGACCTGCGCTGATATTCAGCCTAGTCCGATCACAGCGACGGCACGGTCACTTCATAGGATTACCACAAAAACGGGGTCAATTACTACACCAACGTCACTCTCAGTTTTTACCTTGTGTGCTTGGTACAAACTATCTTCATCGCGATTATTGATTATTGTTAAAATATAATGAATTGTTCCTTGGGCAGACAAGATGCAAGTCAAATATAATCTTTTCTGTCATGCCTGAAATGAGAAAGTATAGAACCAGTGTGTTACCCCAAAGGATTTCTCTCACACACACACACACACACACACGACTTTGGAAATGCAGTACTTCCGTATTTTGCTTTTTTTATTTTTCTATGGACAAAAGCTCGCTATTTAATGTTAACCCCTAATGAACATCTCTAATGTTCAGCTTTTGAAGATGGTGTTAAAATCAACTGGAAACCTCGTAGAATGATGGATGTTGGACATCAGGACTACGTGGATGTAACTCTTTCCTTGTCTTATTGGGTTAAAACCATACCAGTAAGCAAAAGGAATATCTTCTCATTTTCAACAGTTGACTCTGGGGGCGCCTGGGTGGCTCAGTCGGTTGAGTGTCCGACTTCAGTTCAGGCCATGATGTCGTGGTTCGTGGGTTTCAACACCGCATCAAGCTCTGTGCTGAACACTTGCTCAGAGCCTGGAGCCTGCCTCAGATTCTGTGTCTCCTTCTCTCCCTGCCCCTCCTCCACTCACACTGTGTCTCATTCTGTCTCTCAAAAATAAATAAATGTGAACAAACAAACAAAAAACAGTTGACTCTGAAAATTAGGTTTCATTTATAAGCCGATTTGTCCTGCCTGTTACTTAAACTTGTCTGATAGAAATCAGAAAGAGAAGCCATTCTTTTTTTTAATTTTTAAAATGTTTTTATTTATTTTTGAGAGAGAGACACAGAATGACTGGGAGAGGGGCAGAGAGAGAGGGAGAGGGAGATACAGAATCCGAAGCAGGCTCCAGGCTCTGAGCTGTCAGCACAGAGCCCGACGCGGGGCTCGAACCCACGAACCTTGAGATCATGACCTGAGCCGGGTGCTTAACCGACTGAGCCTCCCAGGCGCCCCAGAGAAGCCCTTCGGAAGCGCCTGCTCATCTGTCTCCCCGGGGACCCTCCCTCACCCTCCTGTTTGGACCCTGCGGACACTTTCGGTAATCGGGATGTTAAAGGCGGTTGCTGGAGCACCCAGACAGCCGGGAGCCTGCAGGCAGGTTCACTGGGGTCACTCTACTGAAAGCACGGTTTGTCTCGGTAATACACTTACAGAAGGGTAGAGACCTGAAGGGGGAGGAGAGGACGGTGTGCCGATGAGGGTTCTGATCCCCGCCGGCATCCCGGGTCCCTCGAAGGATGAATTCTTCGCTCCCATCCAGCGGGCCGAGTCTGGTCTGCAGGCGGGGAATCGGGTGCTACCGTGTGTCTCCTCCTCCCTCCCACTCTCACGCACACCTGGGCCCCACCTGCCGGGAGGACCTGCTTCCTGATGTCAAGGGCGGACGGGAGGAGAGGCAGTCCTCCCCGTTCAGTACTTTGTCAGCCGGTCGAATTTTGTGTTCTTGTTCTAGTTTTGGCTCAGGGAGAGCAGGACTGGTCCCTTTGGTCCCGCAGCAAACCTGCAAATGCATGAGGTGTGGGTTTCCATGCTCCGTTGCGGTCAGCACGTCAGTGGAAGCTTAATGTGGGTGATGCACATGTCACTTTCCTCTTACTCTGCTCGCCGGTTGTGGAAAGCTTCCTTGTGCGTCTTAGGAACTTGAGAAGGCCAGGCGGTCACTGGGATGAGAACACGTGACGCCTACCACCCCCCGTGACCCACTGCAGGGCACTGATCAGTGACCCAGAAATACTGGAGAGCCAAGTTCAAAGGCTCAGTCTTTGAAATGTTGCTACCTCAGCTCACTATTTTAGTTTATTTTTAAAAACATTTGTTTATTTTTGAGACACAGAACATGAGCACGAGGAGGGGAGGGGCAGAGAGAGAATCCCAAGCAGGCTTCACACTGTCAGCAGAGTCCCATTCAGGGCTTGAACCCATGAACTGTGAGATCATGATCTCAGCTGAAATGAATAGTCAGACGCTTAACCATCTGAGCCACCCAGGTGCCCCTTCCTCAACTCAGTATTTTTTTTTAAAGTTTATTTATTTTCAAAGAGAGAGAAAGCAGGAGTGGGGGAGGGGCAGAGGGAGAGGGAGAGAATCCCAAGCAGGCCTTGCACTGATAGTGCAGAGTGTGATGTGGGGCTCAAACCCATGGACCATGAGTTCATGACCTGAACCAAAAGCAAGAGTCGGATACTTAATTCACTGAGCCACCCAGGCGCCCTCTCAATCCACTAAACGGTGACCTCTGCCTTACAAGAAGCCTGTGAAGTCTGCAGCCCATTCAGCTTGTTAGCTGTTGAGGAAGAGTTTCCCATATTAATACGTGTGCGTCTGTTTGTACGTGTGTGTCTGTGTATATGAATGTGTGGGCTTAAAAGATAAACTGAGATGTTAAAAATTTTGAGAGTGTTTGTTTTTAATCAGGTGTGAAAACACTGGACAGAGTTAGGAGGGCTCCGTGGACAGCAGCTCAGGCAGAGATTTTGGTAAAGAAAAGGCAAAAGTGTATCAAGAAAAGTATTGATTGGCTATTGCTTCATGCCTCGTTGGCTGTTTGTCATGGGTTGTCGTTAGGTTCAGATTTTGTAACGTTGAGGCATTTACAGGCTGACATTTTGGTTTGCTTACTCAGGCGGTAGGGCCATTAGAGCCCCCTGGATCTAATGGCTTCCTTGTTTAATTTAACCGTGTGTGCACACTAATTAATTTAACTGTGTGTGCACCCAGGCGTGGGTGTGTTTGCATGTTTGTGTGTGTGCGTGTGCTCCTGTGATTGCATGTATGTACGCAGCGGTGCAGCACACATGTGTATATGCACACGTGTGGCGGTGTGTATGCGCGCATGTGCATGTGTACGCGTGTGCACACATCTGTGTTTGTGTGTTCCCCACACATGGCCTGCGGTGAGTCCTCTTGAGTCGGGTTTTGTCTGTGTTCCCACTGTTGCTCGCCACTATGATGTTTGTACGCAATCACACAGGATTTTTGAGTCTCCAGATGCTAGACTCTAGCTTCACACTTGAAGGGTCAGGGGGAGCGTACTGATTATGGAGCAGCGAGGGGATTGAATCCAAACTCCGTAGCCGAGGAGTGGCAGTTCTGGGAGCAGGCGTGTCCCTGATCTGGACGGGAGGCGTCTGTTGCCTGGAGACCGGAGAGTAGGGCTCAGCTATCGGAAGATGTGCAGCGCTCCTGCGAGGGCGGCCGAGGTGCCCATCGGGGGTTTCTTGGAAGGGCTGCTCCGGGTGTTCATACAGGGCTCCTGCGCAGAGCGGCTGGTGGTGCTTGACCAGTGATTGTGTGAAGGGCGGCATGAGGCGCCCGTCGGGGACTCCTGCGAAGGGGTTCCCAGGCCGCCAGTCCGGGCCGTGGGAAGGGAGGCGCGGGACGCCCGTCGCGGACTCCTGTGAAGGGGGTCCCAGGGTGCCCGTCCGGGGTCCGTGGGAAGGGAGGCGAGGGGCGCCTGTCTGGGGCCGGTGGGAAGGGAGGTACGGGGGCCCTTCGGGGAGTCCTGCGAAGGGGGTTCCAGGCCGCCAGTCCGGGCCGTGGGAAGGGAGGCGCGGGGCGCCTGTCGGGGACTCCTGTGAAGCGAAGGGGGTTCCAGGCCGCCAGTCCGGGCCCGTGGGAAGGGAGGCGCTGTGTGCTCGTCGCGGACTCCTGCGAAGGGGGTCCCAAGGTGCCCGTCCGGGGTCCGTGGAAAGGGAGGCACGGGGCGCCCGTCGGGGACTCCTGGGAAGGGGTTCCAGGGTGCCCGTCCGGGGCCCGGGGGAAGGGAGGTGCGGTGTGCCCGTCACGGACTCCTGCGAAGGGGGGGTCCCAAGGTGCCCGTCTGGGGTCCGTGGAAAGGGAGACACGGGGCGCCCGTCGGGGACTCCTGCGAAGGGGTTCCCAGGCCGCCAGTCCGGGCCCGTGGGAAGGGAGGCGCGGGGCGCCCGTCGGGGACTCCTGCTTAGGGGGTCCCAGGGTGCCTGTCCGGGGTCCGTGGGAAGGGAGGCGCGGGGCGCCCGTCGGGGACTCCTGCGAAGGGGTTCCAGCCCGTCAGTCTGGGCCATGGGAAGGGAGGCGCGGGGCGCCCGTCGGGGACTCCTGCGATGGGGTCCCAGGGCGCCTGTTGGGGACTCCTGCGAAGGGGGTCCGAGGGTGCCTGTCCGGGGTCCGTGGGAAGGGAGGCACGGGGCCCCTGTCGGGGACTCCTGCGAAGGGGTTCCCAGGGTGCCTGTCCGGGGTCCGTGGGAAGGGAGGCGCGGGGCGCCCGTCGGGGACTCCTGCGAAGGAGGTCCAGGGTGCCCGTCCAGGCCATGAGAAGGGAGGTGAGGGGTGGCCGTCTGGGTCCGGTGGGAAGGGAGGCGCGGGGGCCCTTCGGGGAGTCCTGCAAAGGGGGTCCCAGGGCGCCCGTCCGGGGTCCGTGGGAAGGGAGGCGAGGGGTGGCCGTCTGGGTCCGGTGGGAAGGGAGGCGCGGGGCGCCCGTCGGGGACTCCTGCTTAGGGGGTTCCAGGCCGCCAGTCCGGGCCCGTGGGAAAGGAGGCGCGGGGCGCCCGTCGGGGACTCCTGGGAAGGGGTTCCAGGGCGCCCGTCGGGGGCCCGCGGGAAGGGAGGTGCGGTGTGGCCGTCGGGGACTCCTGCGAAGGGGGTTCCAGATGGCCAGTCCGGGCCATGGGAAGGGAAGCGCGGGGCGCCCGTCGGGGACTCCTGCGAAGGGGTTCCAGGGCGCCCGTCCGGGGCCGCGGGAAGGGAGTCACTGGGCGCCGGTCGGAGACTCCTGCTTAGGGGGTTCCAGGCCGTCAGTCCGGGCCGTGGGAAGGGAGGCGCGGGGCGCCCGTCGGGGACTCCTGTGAAGGGGTTCCCAGGGCGCCTGTCGGGGGCCCGTGGGAAGGGAGGCGGCGGGGGGGGGGGGGGGCGGTGCGCCCGTCGGGGACTCCTGCGAAGGGAGGGGCCTGCCGCCCATCCCCGGCTGTGCGAAGAGCGGATCCGGGTGCCAGTCTGTGGTTTTTGTGTAGGGAGTCGGGACTCTGGTCAGGGACCCGTGAGAAGGGCAGCAGGCAGCGTCCGTCTGGGGGTCGTGGAAAGGCGGCGGCTCCTAGGCTGGAGGTACTCGTGAGCCCATGAGTTTCCAGACCCTCAGGTCTCACATGGCTGTTCAGACTTTGGGAACCAAGTCGTACTAACGCATGGGACAAACATAACTGCTCAGAGCAACTGAAGCTTGAAGTTCCTTTTTCTTTTTCCTTTGCTTACCTTCCCTTCTTTCCTTTTTCCTCTCCATCGCCTTTGTTTCTCTTCTAGCTCCCCCCTCCCCTCTCCTTCCACCTCTGTTCTCTTCCTTTCTCTTTAATCACATAGTTACAGATCCTTTTTTCTTCCAGGCAACCCTCACACAATCCAATGAAACGCGGTATCGGTATGGTATTGACCTGGATACAACTGTGTCTTTCCTATAGATACAACATTTACTCTTTATGATTGTCTTATATTTATTCCTGGTTTAAAGAAATTTCTTACTAAGTCTTCTTACATAAAACCATAATGCTCCCTCTGTTTCTTCTTAGTACCCTCTGGACCAAGGAGGCTCTAAACTACCCATCTGGCTGGCAGAGAGCCGTGGAAACACAGCAGAGGCTGACTTGAGTGCTTTAAGGAGGTCAGTTTATTAGAGTGGGTTGTGTATATGAGTCATATTACAGGCTGGTAGAGATGAGAATGGAAGCCAGCGCATTTTTTGGATGCTTCCTGACCCAGGCAGTCTCACTGCTCTGCTTGCACCTTCACACTTCATTCTTAGCCGCTGCGATGTCCTTATTCACATTCTCTCCATTCTCAGCCTTCAAAGACTGTGTCTTTAAATATATTAAAAAATTTTCAGGGCTCCTGGGTGGCTCAATCGGTTAAGCGTCTGACTTTGGCTCAGGTCATGATCTCCCAGTTAGTGAGTTTGAGCCCCATGTCGGGCTCTGTGCTGAGAGCTCAGAGCCTGGAGTCTGCCTCGGATTCTGTGTCTCCCTCTCTCTCTGCCTCTCCCCTGCTTGCATTCTGCCTCTCTCTCTCTCAGAAAATAAACACAGACCCACACAAAAGAAAGAAATATACATTGAATCACATAGGGCTGCCTTCTGTGTTTGGAGAGCCTTCCATGACTTGCCCATTCACGTTTGGCTCAATTTGGGCTATGGCTCAAAGGCGAACTCTACACTCTCTGCAGAGGCTCTGAGGCCTCTTCCTTTTTTCCTGCAACATGATGCTAACCCGCGACCACCAGGTTGAGGAGGAGGAAAACTATGTACTCACGATTGAGTGCAGGGTGTGCAGGGCAGAGCATCAGGGTAGCCCATTCATTGGACTGTCACCGCTTCACCTCTCTGCCATTAGGGTAGAGTCCTGCAGTTACCACAGGGCAAAGTCAGGATTATAATTATTCATGGTCAGCACCTTTTGAGAGTCAAAGCTTAGAAGATTTTGCAAGTGAGGACCTTTTTTTAAATTTTTTTAACGTTTATTTATTTTTGAGAGACATAGAGACATAGCGTGAGCAGGGGAAGGGCAGAGAGAGAGGGAGACACAGAATGTGAAGCAGGCTCCAGGCTCTGAGCCGCCAGCACAGAGCCCGACGCGGGGCTTGAACTCACAGACCGTGAGATCATGACCTGAGCTGAAGTCGGCCGCTTAACCGACTGAGCCACCCAGGCACCCCAAGTGAGGACTTTTAATTTTAATGCAAACTCCAGACTTTTCCTACTCACCCCCCCACCCCGTGTGCCTCACCTCCCCGATTTGGCAAGCTCCTCAGCTATTGTATCTGCATTAGCTACTAACCCAGGAGGCCAGGAAGTAGGGCTCCTGTGTTCTCTGTCTCATCTCAGGACTACTCACTCGCTTTAGTTCCAGTAGTGGCCTTAAGGGAGTTAATTCAGGACACCCCATACTCCCCAGTGTGTTAATTCAAAATGACCCAAAGCTGCTGACATTCTGTGACTTCTCTTAGGCTATTCCACAGTCTAGTGGATTTCATGATTAGAAAATAATTTCATTCTCTAAAGCATCCTAAAGACCTAGCGAGGCTGGAAGAACATTGTTTCAGTTGCTGCTGCCTCCCAGCTGAGACTTAAGAAAACAAAAGAAACAAATTTCACATGATAATAGTAGCAAATGCCTCTTCTATAAGCCCTGTCTTCACGCCCTTTGAATTGCATTATCTCCGCTCCGTATTGTTGACTTTCTTGCATACAGAATTTTGCTGTACAAAGCTGGGAAAATTATTTCACACTTGCTTTGATCAGAAATCTGTTGCGGTGGTTAAACTGTTCAGTATATTCAAATGTGGTTAGCTTTGCTAAGAGGAGGGAAAGACAATCAAATCGTTAGCATAAATCAAGAGGCCTAAGTGCCGTCTTGAATATTTTCAGATGGATTTAAAATGTAGTTTAAATTTAAGAAGGTCAAAGATGCCAGGAATCTGAAGCATGCTCACTGTTCGTTATTTCAGCAATTTTCTAATGTCACGTCTCATATGCATCAGCTGACATCTAGATTATGTAAAGCAAAATGAGGTCACCATGACAACCATCTGTGCCATTAATTCATTGTTATGAGTTAACGTGGATTAGGATCTTGGCTAAAGTATGAAATGTTTAGTCTTTGTTTCACGTGATGACCGTTTGGTTGCTGTTTACATTTCTTAGTTTCTGGATTTTAGCAGCTGGTGTTGCCTCTTTTTTCTCTTCCTCCCTTCCCCCTCCCCCCCCCCCACAAAAGGGGTAATCTCTTCATAGTAGAATTTGTAACTTTATGTAATAGGAGTTGGCTCATGACTTTGCAGGGGGGTCAGTTAGGGTAGTGTATTTACTTAATAATATTATTATTTTTTTTTTTGGGGAAAGTGCCGTGACGCTTTGAGGATTGTATTTACTGTTTATATGAAGTAATTGCTCACTGATGAAATGGCATTGTGGAAACTTGCAGAACGGAAAGATTAGTTTTTGGTAGGCCCCTTGTAGATTATGACTGGAAGAGCAAAAATGACCTAAAATTTATGAAGAACACGTGGCCTCATCCAATTGTAGTCACTTACCACTGGCAACAAAAGTTGCCCAAAGCATAGTTAGTAACTGGTTTGATATGGGAAGTTGAGTTGCCAGGCAGCCTGGGGAAGTTGGAGCTGGCCTGCGATGGGTGACAGTGGACTGCAGAAGCAACCTCCGGAGTCTGGCCAACTTGGAGGAGTCTGCCGGCAGGCTGTGGGTTAAAACCAGTAAGAAAAAAAGATGATAAATTATAAAACTTTAGCTGCTGTAAATATGCATTACTCATTTTTATTAGTTGCAGTATTGCTCCAGGTAATTATGTTAACTATAAATAATAAATGAGAAACAAAGTTGAGTTTAGGAGTGAAAGTATGGACTTGATGAAATCTAGGAGGAAAGTAGACACCTTGGGCAGAGAAGAAGCATGCTTAGATCAGAAAATGCAGGCTGGAACCAGTAGATCTAAATATAGTGGTGTATCTAGATTCACGGCCTTTTATCCTAGGGTAGAGAAAGTGCTGGAAAGATGGGCTAGTGGGAATTATTTTGGGTTTTGAGTTCAGACAGACGTGAGAAAATGCCGGCTTTGTCTTTGTTATGACAGCCCCAGGAAGCTGATGTAGAGTGTGTATAAAATAGTGAAATGATAAATCACCAGCAAAGAAGCAGTTTTGAATCCCAGCTGCTGTTGCTGGGAGCAGTGGTGGTTACAAATGAGACGTAGAAGGTAGCCGTGGGGGAGGCGCTTTGAAGACATGGTGGGAAATCTTCCATATCATTCAGAGGCCTGTAAATTTCTTTTTCTGCTCGAAACTTTTGAGGTGTTGCAAGATCTCCCCAGTTCGTGCCTAGAAAAGAAGAGGGGGCTTCCTGTGCTCTCTGGTCACCGTAGCTGCTATATACGCTGAGATTTCCTGTGTAGTGTGAATCGATGAATGGAAACAGCAAAAGCAAGGGAAGTAGACGAAGAATTGGCAACCTGTTACTTGGTTTCGGCAGAAACACTGAAAAGCTTGAACATCGAACATACTGTCTCCTGCAAAGCGAAAACATTGTGTATTTGACAACAGTTTTTGACAGCAGAAAGTAGCCAGTTTGGCTTAGACCAGGGGTTGGTAAACTTTTACTGTAAAGGACCAGATAGTAAATATTTTCAGCTTTGTAAGCCACGCAGTCTGTTGTAAGGTTTCAACTCTGCTGTCGTAGTGTGAAAGCAGCTACAGACAACATCTAAATAGAGGAGCGTGGCTGCGTTCCTGTAAAACTTTATATATGGACAATGAAATGTGGATTCCATTTAATTTTAATAGGTCTTGATGTTTTATGATTCTTTTGATTCTGTTCAGCCCATTTGAAAATGTACAAGCCATTTATCGTTTGGGACCGTACCAAAACAGGTGGTGAACAGGGTGTAGCTGTGGGTGGTAGTTTGCCAACCCCTGGCAATAAAGACAATGCTTGGAGAATGACGGTGTAACAGGACAAAGGGGGTCTGAATTGAGGCCAAATCAGGCATGCGTGCTTAGGCACTTGGACCTCAAGTTTTCTTTTATATTTTTGTTTTTGATGGGATTGGCAGCTAACACTACATCTGTAGTGTAGTGAATTCCAATTCATCATGTTTTCTAGTGTGTGTTTAGCTGGCTTTAGCTTATTATTGTTGTTGTTTATAACTTTAAGCCCAGGGTTAAGGCGGTGATGGTAATTCCAAAGACATTCCCCAACGGAGTAAAACCGTTTTTCAAAAGGTCTTTACCCCATGACTATTGTCTATTGGATCTATGTGTCTTTGTGGTCCCTCCCTGGTATTCTGTGGCAGAGGCTCACTGCGCCTGTGTCCATTTCCTCCTGAGCGCTCGGCAAGGCCACATTTCCTAGTTAGTTACCCTGGCACGTGGGATGGCCGCGTGCCTGGGTTCTGTCTAGTGGAATGTGGCAGAAACGACATGTCCCACCTCCAGTCCTAGCCCCAGACAGCCTCATGTGCAATATGCCGTGCTCTCTCTCTTTTCCCCTTGGTGTGTCTGGAGGGCAATTTCTTCATAGCCCCAGAATTTGGAAGACATGCAGGGTGGAAAAGGGAGAGGTGCACAGGAGCACTGTCAGAGCAGGAACTTGTGCGTTGGAATGTCGCGTGAGCAAGAAAGAAGTGTTTGTTGTGTGAAACCATCAGGACTATTTGTTACAGCGGTTAGCCTACCCTGACTAATACATGTTCACCTTGTGAACATAAGGTACGCTTAACAAAATGGCGCCTGCAGGGGAACGATTTTTATTTTAGTGACCATTCTGTCACACTTGGCCCTGTGTATGTCTGGTCATCCAAAAATCATTCCAGACCTCTGGCTTGTTGCTCATGGTTACTTTTGAGGAACTTGCTGAGCCAACACATCTAGTGGTCTGTGCCCAATTTTCATCTGATGGTCGAACGTCTCTCTTCTATACTGATCCTGTCTTTGAGAGTCATTTGTCATACTCAGACAAATTCTCTGTCCAGTTTACCTCGTGTCTTTTTTAACTTTCAAGTTAATGGATGACTCCTAGCACCAAACACACTTAAAGGATGTAACAGTGGATGGTGGGTGCATGTTCCTATGGGCTCACGGGAAGGCTGGGGGTAGGTGAAGAATGTGAGCCAGGTCAAGAATGAGATCATAATGTCCGCCGAGGACAACTCCATGTTAGCCTGGGGCTTAAGACGGCAGACTGGCCGTGGTGGGTCATGTATTAGTTTGGGACCGACGAACATGTTACAGTAATTTTTAAGGTGTTGTGTATACGAGTAAAATATACTAATGACCGTACAGGTTATAGATATATTTTATAAAATGCATTATAATCATAGAACATAATGTGCATTATATAAAATACAGACATAGTTACGTATTATGTAAGGTATATAATTACATTATATAATTATGTAGTATATGTTATAGAATATGTATAAATGTTTGAGCATTAATATATCTTATACTGAAATAAATATAGAATTCTATAACTGCTACATGGAATATAATAGTTATTATGTATTATAATTATGCAAAATTTTAATAAATCAAAGATGTATTTTATATATAACATATAATTTGTATATATACGTTATATGATTACATATTGTATAATTTTATAATACATAACACAATTTTATAATATACATGTATATACACATACACATGGTTATCGCATCTATTCTACTGAAGCAAAAACCGAGTTGTTTTTCTTTTTTTCTCAAGAGGTATAGCACTTTGTTTTTCCGGATGCCGATTGATTTACTTCCTGATAGAAGGAACACAGGGTTGTGGGTAATCTTCTTGAGGTCAGATCACGTGAGTGCAGAGCAGCTAAGCAGTGTGTTTCGCCGTGTGCCCCTGACGCTCAGCACAAAGCATTCTAGAGTCTCCAGAGTCCCTGCCGCCAAAAGCAGCCCCGAGGGTCTTTTCATGCAGTAGTCAGGTTTGCACAGGCAGGCGTCCTAGCGACCGCGGTCTGTCTGTCAGTATACATAGAGCCCGCTGTGAGAGAGGGCACAGGGGGCACCTGGTATGAGCGAACACTCTTCTAGGGCAGAGCGCACACGCTTAATTCTAGCATCGATGAGCGTGCTGCGTTCCCGCTCCCAGACTTGCCTTTCGGCTGCTTTCTCCGTGTCAGCATGGAAACGCCGTTTTTCTGCTGGGGAGGGCCCAAAGCCCGTGGCTGTCTTCCCCTCCGGCCCGCCCCAGTCCGTTAGGAAATCCTTCCCACCCTACCTGGGAGAATTGTGATTAAGACGGCGTGAGGTGGACCTACAGAGGACACAGAAAGAAGTGCTTTGATGGAGGAAAAAAAATCTTGGTTGATAGGTAAAGATTAGGTTAGAGAATTCTGTGCAGGTCCTCATGTTGTGGTGTTCTGCCCGTCAGAGTCTTGCCCCTCGTAAGGGTCTGGTGACAGCACAGAACTGTCTTCTTAGGTGACGTGGAGGGAGAGGAGGGGTGGGTGCTGCCAGCTTTGTGTAGATATAGGAGCTTTTTTGTTGAAGGCAAATAACACAACTTCTGAATAATATTCCATTGTATATGTACACCACGTCTTTTTTTTAATGTTTATTTTATTTTTGAGAGAGAGAGAGAGACAGTGCATGAGCGGGGAGGGGCAGAGAGAGAGACACACACAGAATCCGAAGCAGACTCCAGGCTCTGAGCTGTCAGCACAGAGCCTGATGCAGGGCTCGAACTTATGAACTGTGAGATCATGACCTGAGCCGAAGTCGGATGCTTAACCGACTGAGCCCTCCGGGGAGACCCTATACCAAGTCTTCTTTATTCATTCATCGGTCGATGGATACTTGGGCTGCTTCCATAATTTGCTATTAAAAATCGATGAAATCTTGCCTTTGGCAACAACATCAGTGGATCTCAGGGGTATAATGCTCAGCAAAATAAATCAGTCAGAGGAAGGTACCGTATGATTTCACTCCTATGTGGAATTTAAGAAGCAAAACAAACGAGCAGAGGGAAGAAAGAGAGAGAGAGAGAGACAAACCAAGAAACACACTCTTAATTATAGAGAACACACTGGGGCGCCTGGGTGGCTCAGTCAGTTGGGTGTCTGACTTCAGCTCAGGTAACGATCTCACTGCTCGTGAGTTCGAGCCCCGCCTCAGGCTCTGTGCTGACAGCTCAGAGCCTGGAGTCTGCTTCGGATTCTATGTCTCCCTCTCTCTCTTCCCCTCCCCCATTTGTGCTCTCTCTTTCTCAAAGATAAACAAATGTTAAAAAATTAAAAGAAATTGTAGAGAACACACTGATGGTTATCAGAGACGGGTTAAGTAGGCGATGGGGATTAAAGAGTGCACTTGTCGTGTTGGGCACTGACTAATGTACACAATTGTGGAATCACTGTACTGTACGCCTGAAACTAATATAACAGTGTATGTTAACTAACTGGAATTAAAAAGAAAACTTAATAAAAAAGTAACACAGCTGTTTGCACAGGGGCTAAGGACTGCTTCTGGATAATGGATGCTTGGGGATTATGCTAAAATGGAGATTTGGATTCTGTAGTTCTGGGCGGGGCTGAGACCCTCCACTTCTAAGAAGTGCCCAGGTAATGCCGGTGCTGCTGGTCTCCACAGACTGTTTCCAATAGCCTGGGGCTACACTTTCATCTTTTCTTTACCTGGTAAAACTTCAAATCCCTCTGCTTTAATCCACCCATAATGGGCCACCTGTGTGTCTTACTTGCTGTTTCTTGTGTTTGATTTTGGGTACATGAAGTGCAACTATTTCTTTGCCTTTTGGTTCCTACATCCGTAGCGTCGAGATCCTCCCTCTCGCCCCCATTAGAACCACTTGTTCTTAGAATCCTGTAAGAGGCATTTAAAAAGGTGACACAACATAAGATTTTATAGATGTCTTGAACCGTTTCTCCCCAAAAAGAACACATAGATTCTCTTAGAACAAAGATAATGTAGCAAAATCTGTTTCATACCTTTTAAATCTTGCATTAAAAAAAATGAAGGTTGGGGTACCTGGCTCGGTCGGTTAAGCATCTGACTTCGGCTCAGGTCATGATCTCACAGTTTGTGGGTTCGACCTCACGTTGGGCTCTGTGCTGACAGCTCAGAGCCTGGAGCCTGCTTCCAATTCTGCGTCTCCCTCTCTCTCTGCCCCTCTCCCATTCATCCTCTGTCTCTCTTTCAAATATAGACAGACATTAAAAAAATTAAAAAAAATTGAGGTGAAATTAACATAAAATAAAACTAGCCACTTAAAAGTGAACAGTTGGTATTCGGTATATTCACAAGGTTGTGCACCCCCCTTCTCTGTCTAGTCCTAAAACATTTTCCCACTCCAAAATTAAATGCCGTGACTGCATTTTCCCCTCTCTTCAGCCCTGGCAACTACCAATTCACTTTCTGTCTCTATGGTTCGCCTCTTCTAAGTCTTTCATGTAAATGGGATCAGACAGTATTTATCCTTGTGTGTCTGGCTTCTCTGACAGAGTGTCATGTTTTCCGGGTCCATCCACACTGCAGCTTGTATCAATATTTCATTCGTTTCTCTGGCTGGATAGTATTCTGTTGTCTCTTTACAGCATACTTTGTGTATCCACTCATCCTTTCGTAGACATTTGTTTCCACTTTTTGGGTACCGTGCATAGTGGTGGTGCTGTCCGCTTGTGCAAACCCTGCATGTTGGCTTTGTTGTATAGTTAAGGGAGTAATTCCTTCTGAAAGATACAAGATGCTTTTGAAGTTAGCGATATGAAGGGACTCATCAAAGGTTCGCCACTGTGATACTCAAATTCAAAAATGAAACAAAATTATTTTCTAAAGCCGACTTCAAGGTATTCTAAATTGTTCCGAGTGAGAAATGATCTCCCATGAAAGAAAGTGTTCATCTGTTTATTCAGGAACGCTGGGGTTTGTAGGGACAAAGGGGACGTGAACACAGCCACGTGCACTGTCCTGTCACAGGGATCAAGAGCGTTTTCTCTCAGGACGTCTTTGCAGATCCGCAGGACTTCAGAGACACACCTCTGTGCCCCACACTGGAGCTCTCTGCCTTCCTGCCACGGGTACAGTGTGAAAATTCTCCCTCTTATCCTAAAGCTGTTAGAAGTCAGAATCCTGTGGGAGGTCAGCCTACTGATACGGAACACAAACATACATTCATCATTCCTGGGACCCAGAGGGGCTTCTGGACTTTTCCGGAGGCTAGTCGGAAAGAGAAGTGTGTGCATGTGTGTGTGCGTGCATGTGTGTCGCTGTCATTGTGGTTCCCTCCCCCCAAACAACAGGGCTTATCTGCTCTAAGAGACCATCAGAGCGTGCAGAAGCCGAAGTCTGAAAGGAGGACCCTGCCGGTTGTCCATCCCTCCAGGCCGAAAGCCGTGATGGAGATTTATGCTTGGGCGGCTGCGTAGCCTCTGTTCCCATCTGTCCTGGACTCGGCCCCGTGTGGCAGGGCTGGGCGGGCAGGAGAGTGAGGGGTCCTGGGCTGCGGTGGTGCTGCGCGATGCTGGGGGGCAGATGCCGGGGGGCAGATGCTTGGGGGCAGATGCTGTGGGCAGATGCTGGGGGGCAGATGCTCGGGGGCAGATGCTGGGGGGCAGATGCCGGGGAGGCAGATGCTGGGGGGCAGATGCCGGGGGGCAGACTCTTGCCCGGGATGTGCGACTGGTCCAAAAGAGCTTGTCAAGCAAATGGCTCAGTAAGTGATTTTGGGGAGATGAAACGTAGAGCCCAAATGGGTCGGAGAACCAGGGAGCTTGACACTTGGTGGGACAGGAGGCTGAACCTGGACACAGAGCTCCTGCACCGCGAGCTGGTTCTTCTGCACCTTCCTAGGCAGGAGGCCCTTTGAAAGGAGCTGGGCGGGTGAACCATCCGGAGCGCGGAAGGTGCCGCCTCCTCCTGGCACAGACGCCTTAAGGTGAGCTGTGGCTGGAAGGGAAGCTCGACGATGCATTTGGGGATAAAGCCACATCGAGGTATTTGTGCACCTTGTTAAGCATTGCATGTCTCCGTTCTAGACAGACCTGGGAAGGCGGTGTCAAGCCAAATGCATTTTGAGGGATGTGTTCTTGATTTTACAGCTCGGGTTCACCATACTTCTCTAACAGAGAGCTTCGGAGTCAGGAGTGATGGTTACAGTAAAAATCAGGGATAACTTGAGTTCCCATGGATGCTAGCCAAGGTTAGATGATATGTGGGAGGGGTACGTGGTTGGCTTTCTTAATTTCAAGGCTGCCTGCCTAAACATAACCTCAGCCTTCATCAGACATGGTCCTTCTCCTTCAGAGGACGTTTCCGTTTCTTGGACTCTTGATGTAGTCATAGCTGTCTTTTGCTTTGCTTTGTGGTATTCCTTGTTCTTTTTAACTTTAGCTTGTTATGCCAACAAAAGACACTGTGGGCTTCTCGATATCAATTGGAAATTGCCACCACTTGTCACTAGCATTTTTCATTTATCTCATGGCCGAAACTCTAAATACATAGACGTCTTTTCTGGAAGGCCGTGAACCCATTCAACAGGATGGATAAACCGTGACGGGCTTGGCTACTTACTCTGGAGGGTGACG
This sequence comes from Paguma larvata, assembly GCA_030068075.1. NCBI lineage: Eukaryota > Metazoa > Chordata > Mammalia > Carnivora > Viverridae > Paguma > Paguma larvata. Next base: position 33,693 of record JAINVK010000842.1, on the reverse strand, counting down.
GGGGAGGGAGAATGGGGTCCAGTGGAATGTGAAGACAGAGACGACCCCAGGTGTTTCAACGAAGGAAAGGGGCACATGGGTGGCTCCGTTGGTTGAGTGTCTTACTCTTGATTTCGGCTCAGGTTGTGATTCCAGGGTTGTGGGACTGAGCCCCATGTCGGGCTCTGTGCTGAGGGTGGAGCCTGCTTGAGATTCTCTCTCTCCCTCTGTCCCTCTCCCCAGCTCATGCTCTCTCTAAAAAACAAAACAAAACAAAAAAACAAACAAACAAAAAAAAGCCCTGCTCAAAACAAAACTGAGTAAGAGGTTTACCTACGGAAAGCCCTGTAATTTCTCCAAGACTTATGGTTCAGGTTTTATAAAGATGGTAAATGAAGGCACTGCGCAAACTCTGATAATCCAAATAATAAAACTGGTCTGAAATAAGCAAGCAAAGTAACTAAGATATATGTTTGTATATGGGTGCACATATATATACACACATACAACATGAACATATACTTTGTAATACATATATACACATATACACATATACAACATGAACATACACTTTGTAATACATATATACACATATACACACCACAGGCACATATACTTTGTAACATATATATATATACACACACAAATTGCATATATACTTTGTAATACATATATACATATATACACACACAAAAATAACAAATGTAATCTTCACATTCGGGTGCGGTAGGTATTACCGTCAGTTTTTTAGGACATTGTACTGGAGTAGAATGCTTTGCTCCCCACCATTCTTCCAAATAATCTACAGTTAATATTCCAGTTGTAATTTTTGACTATATTAAAAAAAAAGTATAAATTCCCTCAGCCAGCTTATATAATAATAATTACATGTCAGAATTAAAAGCAGGATTTTAAAGTAACTTTGTCATTGGGAAGCTTTGCTTTGCTTTAGTGGCAGATTTTAGCTGGAACGTTTGATGCTGTGTATCAGGGGTTTTTTTTTGTCTTTGGTGCTGTTGACCGGGTCTGGCTGGCTCTGCTAAGGCCGTGGAGAAATGACTCTGCCGCCTCAGATTTAGGTTTCATTTGCTCAGCAGTTCTTGAAGCATATGGGGGCGCAGGAGGGGGTGGAGAGATTTTTAACTGTGTTGAAAACTTCCTGCTTTTACTTTTTACTTTCAGCCGAAGTTGGACACATTTCAGAGTCAGGAGAGATACAAAGATGCATGACAAATACTGCGAAGCCGGGAAGCCCCATGATGTAGTCTCTGTCTTCAAGGGGCTTGTATTCAAGCTGAAGCATTTAAAGTAGAAACAGGGGAATAAGATACGTGAGAAGTAGAAGCGGTGAATTAGGGGCGTAGCTGTTAAGCACTAGAAAATTGTTTTGGGCAGGGCAGGTGATACTCTAGACTGGATGGAACAGGAAAGTAGATGCAGTTTGAAACCCTGAGATTTTGCTTACTTAAAAAAAAAGGAGATTTTGCACGACAGGGAAGAGTAGGCAGGACAGTGCAGGCGGAGAGAAGCAGGAAAGTGTGGGATCGCTGTCTTCCCCATCCAGCATTTCAAAGATTGGCGATATGCATGCATTCCAAGAACTTGATAAAACCTCTTTGGTATCAAAGGAATTGTAGATGAATCCTGTCATGTTTTGACATTTTCCTCTAAGTATCTTGTGGCTGCTGTCCTGTGAGCTTGTGTTCTCGTGGGACTACCTAATGATAAGACACATTCCAGAACAGAGCTGTCCTAAAATGCATTGTTCCAAATTCGTAGTCATTGTAAGGGCTGTGGGCCCTTCCGTTTGGATCTCAATGGGCCACCTTTATTAATCTGCCCGTTTGCCCTGCTGAATCCTCCCTCAGTACGTAGACGAAGAACTGAGGACGAAAATCGTGAGTGTTTTTCTAAGAAAGTGTCATTATTTTCAGTGAGCTTAATAATCACGTTAACCTCTTCAAACAACGTTCGTCTATTGCTTCATTCAGTTGGCCCGTAGGTATTTTCTTGTGTGCTCGTTGTGAGCTCAGTTTTACGGGGTTACAGGGCTGTGGCCTGAGGGAACTTCCGTTGTGGTCAGGAGCACAGACGGCAGCGAGGTAGGTGTAACACAGGCTGGGTAACCCGATGCTGCTCCGGAGGCCAGGAACAGAGAGCCGACAAGGGAGAGTTATGGGTAGGCGGATGAGAAAGGTCCCTCAGAGGGCAGAGTCTCGGACTCTGCAGGGATTTTAATAGGTGAAGTAGAGTCCAGATTTTCAAGTCGAGGGGCGGCTTGAACAAAGGCCCGCCATAGTGGAAATGCAGAGTGGATTTGGGTGAAAAGGGGTGGGGACGGGAGCCTTATGCACGAGGCTGAGACTAGCTTGCAGGAACGGGCCTTCGAGCCTTTGCAACACCTTTTTTTTTTTTAATGTTTATTTATTTTTGAGAGACAGAGTGCAAGTGGGGGAAGGGAAGAGAGAGAGGGAGACCCAGAATCTGAAGCAGGCTCCAGGCTCCTAGCTGTCAGCACGGAGTCCGACGCGGGGCTCGAACTCATAGACCATGAGATCATGACCTGACCCGAAGTCGGACGCTCAACCGACTGAGCCACCCGGGCGCCCCCCTCCAGAAATATAGAAGAGTAAATTTCTTTCTTTTTTTTTTTTTAAAGTCATCTAGCTTGTGCTACTTTGTTACAACAGTCCCTAGTAGCTAATACAACCACATTGGAGTTGTGTGCATGTTTTTAAAATGGAGAAGAATACGTTGGCATTGTTGATAAGTATTATCGACAATGGGATTCCTTTGTAAGAGAACTAACCATTCTTCCTAATTCGTGGTTTTTATTGAGTTATTGATTTCTGTCCATGTCTGTATTGAGAAATGAATATGAAATTTTTTATGGTATTTTGCTTTAAGTTTCACCTAGAATTTTATTGTAGAGTTAGTTTTCATTGAGTTCATATTTTATAGCCGTGGAAGGAGAAGCAAAATTAGGAAGCACCTTAAAAAATATTGACCAGGCAGGAAGGTTCCTTAATTCTGTTTAAAAAGGAATCTTTTTTTTTTTTTTTTTTTTAAAGTAAACTCAGTGCCCAACGTGGGTCTTGAATTCACAATCCTGACATCAGGAGTTGCATGCTCTACGGACTGAGACAGCTCTAGGAATCAATTCTTGGTAATATGAAGGCATTCTACTTTCTTTTGCACATATAACCTTTATAAATTTGAGAATATAAATCTAAGTCCACCGTCAGCAAAATGGGATTGTACTTTATAGTCAAAGACTACAAAAAAATCTACCCTCTCCAAATTGCAGTGAATTACTTTACAGAAAAGTCAGAATTTATAGAAGCTGAGATGCATTTGGGCCCTCTTTTCTCTCTCTCTCTCTCTCTTTTTTCAAGAATATATATGTTTTGAAGTTTCTCTTTTTAATTTTTTTTTAATGTTTATTTACTTTTGAGAGAGAGAGAGACAGAACACAAGCTGGGGAGGGGCAGAGACAGAGAGGGAGACACAGAATCTGAAACAGGCTCCAGGCTCCGAGCTGTCAGCACAGAGCCTGACGCGCGGCTTGAACTCAGCAACAGTGAGATCATGACCTGAACCAAAGTCAGATGCTTAACTAACTGAGCCACCCAGGTGCCCCTAAAATATTTTTTAATGTTTAATTTTTGGGGGGAGGAGAGAGACAGAGCAGAAGCAGGGGAGGGGCAGAGAGTGAGAGGGGAGACACAGAATCCGAAGCAGGCTCCAGGCTCTGAGCTGTCAGCACAGAGCCCAATGTGGGGCTTGACCCCACAAACTGTGAGATCATGACCTGAGCCAAAGTCAGACACTTAACTGACTGAGCCACCCGGACACCCCACCCTTCTTTTCTCTTTTAAACAGTTCTAAAGTATACTAAATTTTCATCATTGATTATTTCTCTGGAAAAAGAGAACACTTTTAAATGAAAAGCAGAAAATACACAAGTGAAGGCAAGATGATCTACAGAACTAAAGTTTCTGTTTGTCTTGGGTAGGTTGGTGTTTCTCTGGCCCCCTAGGAACGGCAGGTACCGTCTCACGAGAGGGATCGCACGCCTTAGTTCCTCCGCTGTCGCCAGCACTTCCTGCACTGTGTGGACACTGCAGCCACATGGCCAGGGGGTCAGCCTTCCACAGCCCCTGCCTAGCAACCCACCCAGCTGCTGGTGGCGCCCCGGGGCCGTGCTGGCAGGGAGGAGCTCTGCTTGGTGTGCGCCAGCTAAGCCGTCAGGACTCTGTGCTTGCGTCCCGCGGGAACCCAAACAGGCTCCGTGTCTGTTTTGTCCACCCGGTTCCAGGTCATGAGCGCTGTGCTCTCAGATAGGAGAGTTTGAAATCGCATCCTGCCTTGTGATGAAGCTTCTCCAGACAAAACTTCCCCCAAGTGCGATCTTCTCTCCCGTGTCTGCCGTGGAGGAGGGGAGGCCACAATGAAACCAGGGGTGTTTCAGGTCTCTCGTGCTGAAGTACACAGCATGGCTGGGTAAGTGTATCTGCCAAACTCACGAAAGAAACACATCTTGTTATAATAACCAGTGCTGAGGAGTAAGCATTTCTGTGTTGAACTCTCATTGCAGAGGTGGGGTGAGCCATATAAATTTTCACAGTGGTGGTTGGTTTATTTTATGATTTCCCTTCCTGACCTTCTGTCTCTCCAGCTCTCCAAGAGACAGGCTCTTTGGCTTATTACTGGTTTATTTGAACTTGTGCGATTCAAATCTGATTTTTTTTCAAAATACAACTTGTCCTGCCTCCAGAGTCCCATTTGGCAGGGGCCTTCGGTATATAGAACTGGACAAGGGTCCAAATACAACGGTCTGAAAAGGCGTGTCTGTTTACAGGCCGTGAAGGTTTTCTCTCACTCTTTTACAGACTCCGAATCCAGCTTCCTATGAAGCTGATTGGTACATTGACGCCAAAATCTGGCGTGGGGTGAACTTGAGGCAGAGATGGAGGCTAAGGGGTCCGTCTTAGCGCGCCCCAGCATCCCTTCGTCTCTGTCTGCCTTCCGTGATGGGCTTCACCTTCCTTTCCTCAGGCTACAGTCGTCTAATGACCACTCCACCCGACAAATAAAAAAATTACGTTCATGTTGACAAATGATGGAACAGATTGATACACACACGCGCGCACACACATCTAACACAGTTTAAGTTTTAGAGCAGTTTTAGGTTCACAGCACTATTGAGCAGAAGATAGAGATATTTTTCATACACCCCCCCTGCCTGTGCTCACGCATAACTTCCTCGTTATCAGTATCTACAGGATAGTTAGTAATATGCATTTAAGGGCCCTCCATGTCTTTTCATGGCTTGATAGCTCATTTGTTTTGGGCATTGGGTGACATTCTGTTATATGGATAGACCACAGTTCATTTACCCCTTCACCTACTGAAGAATATCTCGGTTACTCTCAAGTTTGGGCAGTTACGAGTAAGGCTGCTCTAAGCATCGTGTGCATGGTTTTGTATGGACATAAGTCTTCAGCTCATCTGAGAAAATACCAAGGATCACGACTGCCAGACCCTATAACCTTGATAAATTTTGGTGTCTTCTAAAAGGCTGAGAGTTTCACTGTGCAGCTATTCAAATATAAAGGAATGGCAATCTAAGAAAATATATGATTGGCCAGTGGTATTGGATGTGTTGGGGATGGTGGACCCTTTGATTCCATTCTTGGTGAGTGGTAAGACACTGTAGCCGTGAGTAACGCTGGCCCACGGGCAAAATTTGGGTTGAAGTCAGATGGAAAGGACAACTTATCTCATTACTCATGGGATTTCATCACACACGCTTGCCCAGAAAGTCTCAGCCTCTGAAATCTTGATGTCCCATTTTTTGGCCTTTTCCTCTTCATCTTAGTACCGCTGCGATGCACCCTTCATGTGAATGCGGCGGAAGGTGCAAACTCCCACATCTTTTTCTCTGAGCACATGTCCTGTGTTTCTTTTCCCTCAGGCCCCTTGCCCACCCGCCGTTAAGAACTGAAGGTTCCAAGTAGTGCTCTTTCCTCTGTACTTCTGTAGTTTTCCACCCGTCTCTAAAAATTGGTTTGCTTTCCCCAGTCAATGCAAACATGCACATCGAATTCATCTTTCAATAGCTCTTTGTTAACATCTCATCTTCCTCCGGGCACCACCCTGTTTCGCCCTTTGTGAAAGGAATGACTAAATGTTCACCAAAATCCATACGTCCCTTCTGTTAGTGGAGAGATGTTGCGGAGAAGTGGGGATCTATTTTCAGACTATTTTGTCTCGAGGTGGGGTGTAGTGACTGATCCCTGCTGATGGGATAGCAGTGTCTTTGGGAAGAGGCGGGGGAGAGTGGAGTGCAAGCGGGTGAATCCTGGGTGTCCAGATCCTCCTCGGAGACCCTCTGACAACTGCATTGGATTGTTGGCAGAAGCAAGAGTTAACTTCTCAGAAGCTAGCGAGACCTGTGGGCCTGTTCGTTACAACAACTCATGTCACTCCAACTCAGGGTTCAACAAACTACAACCTGTGGGCCACGTCGGCGCGTCGCCCCATTACCTGTTTTTATAAGTAGAGTTTCTTTGGAACACAGCCATGCTCATCCACTCACATAGTGTCTGGGACTCCTTTGGTACTACACCAGCAGAATCGAGCTGTTGCGACCAAGACTGTGACTGTCAACGCTGAAAGTGTTTACCGTCTGACTCTTCGAAGACAGTTTGCCAACTGATGCTCTAAGTAATCTCTGAGCTTCAAAATCTGCCGAGAAAGCAACACCAGGCGGATGAGAGACGCCCATGGATCTGGCCTTTGGTTTGCTGATATGAGATCCCCAAAAGCCTGCAAACTTTTTCTACACACACACCAAGGGGACAGACCGTCAAAGGGAGGAATGAACTCTCCAGTGCACCTTCGCTTACCCGAAAGGATTGTCTAATCAGTGCTTCTCAAGCTCGAGTGTGCGTCAGAATCATCTGGAGGCCTTGTTAAACACAGAGCACCGGGCCCCGCCCCTGGGGTTTCCGGGTCAGCAGGTGTGGGGTGAGGCCAGAGACTCTGCATTTCCCACCCGCTCCCAGGCGGTGCTGGGAACTGCGTCTTGGGAATCACTGGTGTCGATTATCGGATAGGACTATGCTTTGCACTGGATTGGGCACAAAGGTAACTTTTTCTCTTGCCCATTCAGTGGGGGTTAGAGCAGATAGCTTGTCGTGGGAGGGAGGTGCGATTATTTATGGAAAACCGCCGAGTGCTTTTGCTGCTCATCCATGTTGTGTTGTGAGTTCCGTAACTCTGGCACTCTGAAAAGCTTTAAAGTATTTTTTTTTTAAATCTTTTTTTTAACGTTTATTTATTTTTGAGACATAGAGACAGAGCGTGAGCAGGAGTGGGGCAGAGAGAGAGGGAGACACAGAATCCGAAGCAGGCTCCAGGCTCTGAGCTATCAGCACAGAGCCCGACGCGGGGCTCGAACTCACAGACTGCAAGATCATGACCTGAGCTGAAGTCGGCCGCTTTACCGACTGAGCCATCCAGGCGCCCCTGAAAAGCTTTAAAGTTTTAAATTAAAATTTTTTTTAGTACTTATGATTTTTCTGAAGCAATCACTACTTGAGAATAACCCGAACCATACATTAGGATGGGTCATCTACGGTTTGCTGAAGGCCGGTCTCCCTGCGGGGAGGTAGCGTATCAGCAAAGACAGCGAAACCTTAGGGTGGCAGCAGGACCTCCAGGCAAAGTGTGGGCTGTGACATCAGGTAGCGAGGTGCCCGGAAGGCACCACGCACGTGGCTGTGCAACGGTCTCAGCCCCAGCGTTACTGGAATCTTCTCCTCAGGGCCCTCCGCCTTTATTTTTCTCTCAGCCGCTGCTCCTGTAAGTAGGCGCCTGAATGCTGTGTGTCGGCCAGGTTTCTTCCCTGAGAGCGACGTGGGGCGAGCCCTGGAGGGGGGACTCATTTCGAAAGTCTTCTCATTTCTGTCAAAACCATAGGTGGCCTCTCACCAGAGGCCTTGCAGTCCGGGAAATGCAGGTGGTAGACTTTAAACTCAAGTGTTGGGCAAAGGCGGAGGGAGGGGAAAAGAAGGAGGGTGTGGAGAGCTGGAATGTGTCCATCGAACGTTCCGAGAGCAGCAGTGGTGGCTTCGGTTACAAGCGTCCCACCTGCTATTTCACCAGGGGTCTCTGCCTAACTCTTTCACATATAGCTTAAATAAACGGAACTCTGTATTAAAAATGTGTCCCTCTGATTTATTCATGAATTATACAACTGGTGCCGTGTTAGGGTCACAGTAACTCCATCTCTGCCTGTGAATTTCATAAGGACAGACCCTGCGTTTCCATGGCAGGGGTCATGGGGCAAATAAAGGTGCTATACATGGGGGAAGTTAACTTGAATGAGGTTGAGAAATTTCCCTGATGATTTTCATTACCTGATGGGCCAAGAAGATCTCTTACCAAAAAAAAAAAAAAAAAAAAAAGCCTGTCTCCGTTACTGCCACGGAACCTTCCTGCTGCGGTTTTAGCAGGTGTAGGTGTGTACCATCGTCGCCTTCCCCACAACAATACAGGTTTACATCAAGGCTCAGTAAGCATTTTCTGTAAAGCACCAGAAAGTACAGATTTGCAGCTTTTCACTCCTTTTCATTATAGTGTGAGAGCAAGCGTAGGCAAATTGATGGCTCTCACCGCGTCTCAATAAAACTTTATTTATAAGAACAGGCAGTACCAGATTTGGTTTGCACGCCCATAGTTTGCTGTCCAGTGGTTGAGTCAGTGCCTACAGATCACCTGGGGAACTTGTTAAAATGAAGTTTGTGGTGTCCAGAGGTGAGGGAGAGAGACTTTGCATTTCTGACAAGCTCCCAGGAGATGGTGCTGCTGTTGACCCTTGAACCATGCGTTGACTACGGAGGATTTCCATAGAATCTGCTTTTTGTAAATAGATTTGGCAGTTGAAATGGACTGGGGAAGCCTGGCGACGATTCCAATGAGCTGCACAATTTTACAGAATTTCAGAGAGGACCTGAAAAGCTATAGCTAAACTCAGAAGCAGACTGTAGGAATGATGCTTTCTTCAGAAATATCTTCCAACCCACCAAACCTGTGAAACTTGGGTATTCTTGCAATGCCTTCATTCTTGTGCAGCTTCCTGGAATCCATTGACTTTTGCAACCATCCAGGAAGAATCCAGGTAATTAAAAGGGAGCCTCGTTTTCTGCATGACCTTGGCTCTGTCGCTTGACCTTCCAGCACCTGGGGGCAACACAAATGTACTTGTCAAATTGTGTCAGAACAAGATCTTACTGGAAAACAGATGTTGGGTCAGCATTCTCCCACACGTGGGAGAACTGAAATCCGGCAGGTAGCTCAGACTCCATCTATTAATAATGAGGCGTTTTCCAAATACCAGAGCTCGAATACAAAAGACTAATTACTCTCAGATTTGGGAGAGGCTAAAAAAAGCCCTTACGGACAGAATGAGAGCCAGAGCGAGCACCACCACCGAACACGTGGAACTACCTTTCAAGGATGAAACGAGCTTTTCCAGAGTTTTCCTTGGAGCACGTGAAGTAACTCCTGCTCTGAGAGCGTTTGACGCCATACGCCTCATCGCTTGATCCTGCAAACCCGTTCAGCTCATCGGAACCCTCGCCAGCCTTCTGCGCCTCCTCCTCCCCGCTTCCTCTGTCTCTGCCCGGTTCCAGTAATTCTTTCCATATGGAAATGGACATTGCCAAATTTGAGAGACCCCCTCTTCTTTGGCGGATTGTCGGAATCAATTCCATGTGTATAACTCATCTGGCAGTTTTCGTACCATGTGGAGGGGTCTGGAATTATTTTAAGTTTCAGGTTTTAAAAATAACAGGCAATTTTGACCCTCTTGGAAGATTTGCTGCTACTGGACTCTCTCCCGGGACATTGAGGTATAGATCAGGTTTCCCGCCTGTCATGTCAAAGCACCCTCCTAAGGAAAAAGACTTTATGTTGGCGACTGTTTGTGTAAGGCATTTGTTTTGGTTGACCTTTCGTCTGCTGTGTTAATGGTGTGTCATGGATTGGCCCTCTCTGTAAGGAGCCGCCTGAGTAAGAACATTCTAATTGTGACTCCTTCTAGGTGTGGGTCCCTGGGGAGGAAGTGTGGCCTCAGGGTTAGACCCAACGAGGGTCTCAACAGGTAGACTCATAGCTCTCTTTCTGATCAGCTGACCTCCGTGTAGCCATTTTTATGTTTTGTAGGACATAGCTACAATGTTCCATCTTATAATAGTGCTCTGGAGATAAAACTGTGGTTATTTATTGTAGCAAAACAGCACCAGAAATATCTGGCTTTGGGATGTCCCCTAGAAGTTGACAGATTCCTAGGGCGCCTGGGTGACTCAGTCGACTGAGCGTCCAGACTCTTAATTTAGGCTCATGTCATAATCCCTGGGTGGTGGGATCGAGCCTTGCCTCGGACTCTGAGTGTGGAGTCTGTCTGGTTGAGACTGTCTCTCTCTCTCTTTTCCTCTACTCCTTCTCTCCCAACTCGCTTGTGCTCTCTCTCTTTCTCTCTAAAATATAAAGAAAAAAAAAAGTTGACAGATGACCTTCAGCTTGCACTTCCAAGAGCAAAGGGGTACAAACGGGGTAAGCGGAATTCTCACAAAAGAGAGAGCAGTGCTGTGAGGCCCCTGAAAGAATAGAGGCCGTTATTTTGCTTTGACTTTCCACGGATTTTCTTATATACCGGAAGGAAAGACTTTTTTTAGGTACCACAAAAGATGAAAGGGACACTTGTGCTTTTGGCTTTGCTGAGGTATTTTGTCTGTGGACACTGGCCAGTATCAGGCTAGGAGAATATTCAAATAGCTTTTTGTGCAAAAATTCTATGGGGGGTATCTAGGCGGCTCGGTTGGTTGGGTGTTCCACTTTGGCTCAGGTCATGATCTCACGGTTTGTGAGTTCAAGCCCTCTGTTGGGGTCTGTGCTGACAGTCCCTAGCCTGCTTGCAATTCCCTGTCTCTCCCCTCTCTCTGTCTCTGCCCTACTTGTGCTTTCTCTGTCTCTCAAAATTAACAAATAAATTAAAAAAAATTATGCTGTGAAAATCAGTGCTTTTTGATTTGGAAATCAGTGCTTTTTGATTTGGAAATCAGTGCCTTTTCATTTGCTGAATCTTGGCTCTACCACCATCTGAGACGTATGTTCACATTAGTAATATCAAAGTATTGAGTGGTTCTTTTGAGAAGGTACGTACAGGTAGAAACATCTGTCATGCAGTTAGGTTCTAATAAAGGGCAGCCATTGTTTATTAGACATGACGATTTAATCATGCATGCCACTTGGAGGATTTCTCCTGGTGACGAGGAGAAAAAAAGTAGTGCGAGGGTGTTTTTTGTTTTTCTTTGAACTTTTGCCCAGTATGGCAATGGCATTTCTTAAAAGGATCTTCTGTGTAGTTGGCTATCTGGGCTAGAACATTCTGGGTGTAGCTACCGATGGTCCCTGGTCAACGTAGGAAACGCAGGACTCATCACGAAATGGCCTTGCACAGCGGCATGTGAGGTGTGAGAGCTTCTGAGGAACTGGGGCAGTGTGGGATGAGCTGCTTTTGAGGGGCACAGGTGAAGGGCCCCGTTACTCAAGAGGACCACAGCCCTTAGGTCTGGCAGGTGTACGTCGATGTGTTGTGTGTGGATAAGAAGAAAAGCAGGGGAGACGTGGAGTCCTACTTCCTGCTGGTGCACAGGCTTCTTTCTGCCCAGGTTTTCCCCCGTGGCCCCAGAAGAGAAGACTGGCCACATCTTACCCATTCTAAAATGGACGTTTTTGCAGGATTTCATATTTCTAAAATTAGAGTGCTTCTTACAATGCACATCTCGTACTCATTGGTATCCTTTTGACCCTCTTAGCATTACCTAAATGAAGAATGTGTCTTACAGTTGATACCTTCCTATATTTGGTGAAATATGATAGATTTGGGCTCGTGAAATCAGAACACAAGTGCAGTAAAAATGAATTCTTCCAGAGTCAGAGGGCCCGAGAGAGGACACCATGAAACATTTGTGTTTTCCCCAACCCTCATTTCTAAAGAAAGTTCAGGATTCCTTTCCCGAGAGCTAGGATTCTCACAGTGGCATCGGCATTACCTGGTGCCTGGTGAACTGGGAATTCTGGGGGCGAGCCCCCCCCCCCCCCCGGCGGGTTTGGAGAAGCCTCCAGCTGATCCTGTCGCATGCTCCACTTTGAGAACCACTGAACTCGGGCTCCCGCGTTGTTCTCCCGGGCGGGCGTTGTCAAAGCATCCGCTGCGGGGCCTTCAGCGTTGCTCCCTAACTGCGCCTCTCCCCGTCTGAAGCCGTTCCCTCCTTTGTAGTCAGTGGTCCACACGGCAGCGTGTTCTGCTCTCTCGCCTCAGCTCGTCAGCACCTGTTCTGCAGGCTCCTCCTTCTGCCCGTCCCGTAAACGGTGTTCTTCTGCACGTCCGGCCTGGATCACCTCCTCCCTGTTCTCTGCTCGCTCTCTCCAGCCAGCCCTCTGGATGCGAGTGGGTTCAGGGCACTTCTCTGCCAATGGCTCCTGAACTTGCATCTGTAGCCCGAGGTGCAGACTCCGTAATTCACGTGTACCTCAAACGCGGTGCGCTGGAACGCTAGCCCTTGACTTTCTCTTCGAGCCGGTTCCTTCCTGTGATTTCTTTCTCGGGGAGTGGTTCCGGCATTGCACCTCCTGCTTCAGGTGGAAAGGTGCTGGTCTTTCTGCACTTCTCCCTCTCCTTCCTGACTCTTTCGTTACCCACCACACACGGTTCCCACCTCCTGATCCGGCTCCGAGGCCTTCCATCCTGTCCACACGCACCGCCCAGGGCCCTCACTGGGTCTGTTGCTCTCCATTTTGGAATATTGCAAAGATCTCTCTCCCTGTTCTTTCCCCGCCTCCAGGCTTACTCCGTTCCATTGAATCCATTGATGCTGGTCAGCTTAGAGAGACCTTTCTCCTGTAGAGATGAAATTCCTTTCTCTAAACAGTCTCTCATGTCTTTTCGCTTGCTCAGTGATCTCTCCCAGTCTGGATCCCGTTCAGAGCCCTCTTCTCGGGAGATCATTGCCTGTTTGGGAACTGCCACGCACGATTTTTCTTTTTGGAAACCCATAACCACCTTTGGCATTTTAAATGTTTCAGGAAGTCCGGAAGTCAAGAACTCCTTTAGGTTTAACCTAGTATTTCCCATGGTCTCAGTTGACCCTACGCCTCCCGCACATCAGCTTTTAACATCCTGAGACATTGGTGCTCTCTCTCAGTGCATTCTGGGAAAGTCTTTACTTCCCATGTAAGACTTGTCACGAGTTGGCCCCAGTTCGCTCTTGAGTCTCATTTTCCACAAATCTCTTGACGACATTTTCAGTGACAGTGATTTCGAAATTTAATTTCCTAAAAATGTCACATGACATTGTGCCCTTGGATTTTCAGCCTCTGTTTTTACCTCCGAATGAAATGCCTTCTATTCTTCTTGCCCCCCTGGAAAATTCTCTGCTGTCATTCAGGTCTTAGCTCAACTATCACTTTCTCCAGGAAGCCCTCCCTGATTAGTCTAGGCACACTTGGGTGCCTTGAGACACCCCTCTAGTTCCTTGTCATCATCTTCTTCTTTTTTTTAATGTTTATTTATTTTTGAGGGAAAGAGAGACAGAGGATGAGTTGGGGAAGGGAAGAGAGAGAGAGAGAGAGAGAGAGAGAGACAGACAGACAGACAGATCTGAAGGAGGTTCCAGGCTCCAAGCTGTCAGCACAGAGCCCAATGCAGGGCTTGAACTTGGTTTACAAGTTCGTGAGATCATGACCTGAGCTGAAGTCGGACACTTAACCGACTGAGACCCCCAGGCGCTCCATGGTGCCTTGTCATGTTGTTTGCATTTTCATGAATATCGTCTCCTTCCAGGCTGTAACCTTCTCGGGAGCGGTGACACTGGTTTAGCAGAATGTCTACAGAGAACGTTTGTAAATGCTAGGAAACGAGGGCATGAAGAAGTGTGTGAGTAATGGTAGTTTCTATAATGATGTTAAGAGCTACTCCTTGTAAATGCAATTATTACGAAGTAGCACTGTTTCAGATGTTCTAGCTGTGTTACCTCATGTAGTCCTCATGTCGCCTCTGTGAGGTAGGCAGGCGTTGGCATATTACCCTCATTGTTCAAATGGGGTAGCGTGAAGGGCTTGGGTACAGCCTGGCTGTCCCCCTGCAGGCGGAGGAGAAGGGCAGCAGCCTCATCTCTGTGAGGGGCGACTCTTCCCTAGAGAAGTAGAACAAATACATGGAATGATCTCCCCACGCCCACCCTTGTTGGGAAGGAAGAATTTCTTCACCTTCTCTAGGAAAACAAATACTTTTTGCTAAGAAATTTTTTTGGCTGCCGGTGTTGCTTGCAACTTGTCGGCAGATTTAACGGAGCCTTTGTTCTCACGGTTACAGCAGCCCACGGGGCTGGTGCCAAGGGTTTCTTTTCAAATCGAGCGGGTCACTTGATGGTAGTGGTTCTCAGCTGAGGGTGATCACACTTCCCAGGAGACATTTGGAGATGCCTGGAGGTAATTTTGGTTGGCACAGCTGGGTAGAGGGGTGCCGTTGGCATCTAGTGAGCAGAGGCCAGGGATGCTGTTCACCAACGTACGTGCACACGATGACTCTTGACAGTACATGAGTATCCGGTCCCAACTGTCAGTAGTGAGGAGTTGAGGAAGCCTACTTTATACCTATGGGTTCAGGCTTACAGCAAAACATCTTAGCAATTAAACAGAAAACTTAAAGATTAAACATAACAGCGTGAAGTAGCAAATAGGGCCTGTCAGGAGCTGACGGTGGGGCGCCCCTGAGTTTTAATGAGCACAACAGCATGGAGGTCCTCAAGCAAAAGGGAGGGCCAGAACCCCAACATGCCGTTAAGTGACAAGAAAGGAAACTGAAAAAACTTCTAGCCTCGAGAGGTGGGACTCAGGGCATTACTTATGCACAAGAGGCCTGCAGACTGTTCACGCTTTTTCTGGAAATCCCTGAACAACATACCGGAGGATTTCCTTTAAATGTTGCTCTTAAGGAAGTGTCCTAGAAATAGCATTTCTCGAGAAGTGTTCTGGAATGATAATAGCTGGGAGAAATAGATGGGTTTCGGTAAAGGGAGAGATCCGTGGGAAGAGGATAGTCAGATGCATGACGAATGCGTGTCGCATTTGACGGGTCCAGTAAGATGTCTAAGACTTGGCGAAGAAATGGAATTCGTAGATCTTTCAGTGTATTCAGGAGAAGAAGCCAACCTGAGTAGGGCTCTCTAAAGTGGGCGGATAGAAATCTCCAAAGAGGATGTTTATAACAGCTTGTTGGGGTTTATAATAGCACGTGGGGACGAAATATTAGAACATTTTCTAAGAAAATGTTAATAAAAAAGACTAAAAAGTAAGTATCAATACCAGGAAGTCTTTAGCATTGTTAACATCTGTACAGATCGATACCGGAGCTCACATTCAAGCTGCGTGGTGGACATCCCAAGTCAAGTGAGAGAGGGTGAGAGAGAATCTGACAGGAAAATGCCGGAAACACTGGCTCGGGTCACGCCTTACCTACATGCGGATAAGCGAATCTAGAGATTACATCATATCTAAAACTAACCCCAGCGCATACGTGAATAGCTTAAAAGGATTTCCGAAAAGACGTCTGCATACAGCCTACCAAAGTCCAGAGTAATCCTTCATGCACAGCGAACCACAAGGAAATGGCTACCTTGTATTTGTTCTTTGACACATTGCAACACCACGGCATCGTGCCCATCGGATCTGACAAGAGTTGAGAAAAAAAGAAAAAAAAATCAAAACCATCAAGAAAACTACAGGAAATATGGATTTAAGTCCAAGTTCATGAATGACAGATACTTTCCTAAGTACGTGTCTATGCCATCAGACGTCACTTAGAGAGATGGGTCCTGGTAGATCATTTGTAAACAAACAAACAAACAAACAAACAAACATATTGCAAGTGCAAGCTCTAGCTTGAGTATTTGTGAGCCTAATGGCCTATGATGAGGTACTGGTGTTTCTTTCTATTGATTGATGAATTGTTTTTTATGCCAAGCTTTATCGATATATAATTTACGCCCAATAAAATATATCCATGTTAAGGGTACAGTTAGGGGAGTTTTGACAACTGTGTGCAGTCATGTGATCACCGTCACAATCCTCATACACTGGTTCTGTCACCCCCACCCCGCCTCAAGTTCCTTTGTCCCCTTGCTGTCCGTGATTCTCTCTGTCCTAGTTTCTGGCAACCACTGATCTGATATCTGTCTATAGTTTTGCCTTTTCCAAAATCACATATAAACTAAATCATCTATCTGGAGGCTCTGGGGTCTGACTTCTTTCCTTTAGCACAGTGCCTTCGAGATTCATCCCGTTCTTTGCGTGCATCTGCGGTCCTTCCGTCTGTATTCCTGGACAGTCATCTCCTCGTATGCAGGGTCACCTACGATAGCTCGTTTATCCACCCATCGCTGGAGGAACACTCGGGTGCTTCCAAGTTAGGTGATTACGAATCATGTCCCCATACGCGGTTGCAACCACGTCTTCGCGTGGACGTGCGTTTTCATTTCGCTCGTATACATACCGAGCAACCTATGTCAGTGCATGGTCAGCTTTGTAAAACCTGCCACACTGGTTTCCACAGTTGCTGTGCTGTGTGAGGTCCCTCCCAGCAATGCGGGAGGGTCCGCCCGTTCACACTCTCGCTAGCGGTGTGTCTTGTCACCTAAAAAAATGTACCCATTTGGTAGTGTGTTTCCTTGTAACGTTCTTTTTTCTTTTTCTTTCTTTC
This sequence comes from Paguma larvata, assembly GCA_030068075.1. NCBI lineage: Eukaryota > Metazoa > Chordata > Mammalia > Carnivora > Viverridae > Paguma > Paguma larvata. The sequence continues at coordinate 16,883 of JAINVK010000842.1, read as the reverse complement.
TTTTAATCAGGATTTTAATCTGCACCTCCCTTGTGGCTAAAGGTGCCGAACATGTTTTCCTGTGTTTCTTTGCCACCCTTGTCTGCTCTTGGGTGAGGTGCACTCAAACTTAGTGAATGCACTTGCCTCATATTCATGTTGATGGAATGTTTTTAGTTTTAAAGTGAAATAATTCAAATGAAAGCTTTTTTCTCCCTCTATCCTTTTTTTTTTTTCCTTTTAAAACCCAGTGCCTGGTATGTAGCTGTTGCTCATTTAAAAGAAAAATGAGTGGTTATTGTGCAAAGAGTGACCTTGGAGGCTGTGAAGATCTAACAAACTGAATGGTGCTTTTCTCTCAGTTTTTCATGAACACCAGGGGGATGGAGCCCCATATTTAAAGATCCTTGGGAGAAGGAAGATTGGAAGGCGGTAGGATCCGAAAACTTGGATATGGAGATGGGTGGCTGCGGAATGTTCTGGAGAGCTGAGAAAGTTTGCCACACAAAGAAATGAGCTCTTATCCTGGGGGCAACAAGGAATTATTTAGGATGTGAAGATGAGGATGTCATCGTTAGATCCAGAAACACAAACAGGACAGTCCTCTACCATTCGATTAATTTTGTTAGTATGTTCTTGACAATGCCTACAGTATGGGTAGCATCCTATTAAGTAAAGAAAGTTTTCGGAGTACCTGATTGGCTCAGTCATTTGAACATCTGATTTCAACTCAGGTCATGATCTCATAGTTCGTGGGTTTGAGCCCCATGTCGGGTTCTGTGCTCACAGCTTGGAGCCTGGAGCCTGCTTCGGATTCTCCGTCTCCCTCTCTCTCTGCCCCTCCCTTGCTCACGCTCTGCCCCTCTCGCTCAAAAATAAATAAACATTAAAAAAAAAAAAAGTTGTCGTCTCAAAGCCCAAAGAATATGGAGGGTCAGCTCTACCCTTCTACAGAAACGAAAGATCGGGGCGCCTGGGTGGCTCAGTTGGTTGAATGTCCAGCTCTTGATTTCGACTTAGGTCATGGTCCCAGGGTTGCAGGACTGAGCCCTGCATTGGGCTCTGTGCTGAGCATGGAGCGTGTTTGACAGTATGTCTGTCTCTCTCTCCCTCTCCCCCACCCCCACTTGCGTGCATTCTCTCTCTCAAATAAAAAATAAAAAAAAAAAAGAAAAAGAAATGCATGACCACGCCAGGTGTAGCCATCTCTGTGGGGTTGAAAGAGGGCTCCCCTGAGCCCAGATACTGTCTGCATGAAGACAGCACAAGACCTGAAAACCCCAGCATGTGTCCTTGAGATTTGACCTTGATCATTTTCACTTATTCGTCACTTGTTTTGCTACGTGGATGGAGGGTGACATACTTTCTTGATCTTTTTTTTTTAATTTTTTTAATGTTTATTTTTGACAGAGAGAGAAACAGAGCATTAACAGGGGAGGGCCAGAGAGAGAGGGAGACAGAGAATGTGAAGCAGGCTCCAGGCTCTGAGCCGTCAGCACAGAGCCCGATGCGGGGCTCGAACCTACAAACAGTGAGATCATGACCTGAGCCAAAGTCAGATGCTTAACCGACTGAGCCACCCAGGCGCCTCCGTATTTGCTTGATCTTAATAGGAGTCCCTTTATTTCTCCTATTTCCTTTTTGCAGTCTTAGCTGTCATAATTCCCCATGGGAGCACCACTATATTCTGATGATTAGCAGCAGTACTAAATACTACGTACTAAAATATGCACACTGAAAATGGGAGGTCTCCACGCATGAAACACACCTCGACTCAACACATCCTTCTGGAGCACCTGCTGCCCGGCGTTCCCAGGCCTGTGCTCTCAGTTGGGATAAATTTATCAGTGAGCAAAAGACACAGAGATCTTCCAGGATCGTGGATTTGTGTGCTGGCAGAGGGCAGAGAGAGAGAGCCCAGGTGTGGCGATGACATAGAAGGGCATCATCTGCCAGGTCAGAACACCAGGTGCTACGTGGGGGGCTTCTGTAGAGACGTTTCCATGAGCTAGCACCCCTGGTTAACTTGGGGCACGCCACTCCCCAGCCAGGGCCATTTATGGCACGTTTGAGATTTGGTCTTTTGAGAAAGGTCGCTTTGCTGTGAAGCTGTAATGACACAAGAAAGGGGCCCCTGGCGTGGCGAGGCGGGGAGCTCTGACGCCTGCCTGCAGAGCGTTGGAGGCTCAGCACAGCTCCGTGGCTGAGGTAGACAGGAGCCCTTCCACCGTGTGTCAGGAAAGCTGTCTGTGCCCTCCTGATGTCAGGTTATTTCATGCTGAGCGTTTTGGGGAGCAGGCCGCGGGAAAGATGAAGCAGAACTCCCCGCCGTAAATCCTGGCTGTAATGGAAGGCCGACGGCCGCAGCTGTGCGCGTAGATCAATACCTTTCACAAGAGAACTGAATGGCCCTTGATGAAGCCCGAGCACGAATTGATTTTTTTGTTTTGTTTTGTTTTTAATTCCACTCTATTCCAGAAATAGAGGCTCTCGATGTGTGACATTTGGACCTTTCACAAAATAATTTTGTTGCACAAAATATTCTTTTGTTTTTCTTTCTCGGTAATAAAACATGCCTGGCTGTTTTTTTCAGGGACAGAAAACCGCCTCTGTCCTGTTGCTTGATGAGTTTTGAATATTATTGAAGAGAGAGAGCTCACTTGGCAAGGCGTACATTTTGGTGTGGGTTGAAAAAAAAAGCACCCCCTCCCCAAACACATTAATTTCTAAAATGTAAAACGGATTCTGTTTGGTGACACAGTTTTCATCTGACACTTAAAACAGGGTACCAGTTTTGTTTTTTTTTCCTTCCTCCCAAGCTGAATAGACTCCTGTAATGCCACAAGCCATCACATACTCCTTGCTTTCGAAGTTTGAATCACAACTCCTTTTCCTCTGGAAGCTAAGGATTTCATTAGGGTGAAGATTTTCTGCATATAATAGGTCTCTTTGCTCCTTTCCAGAGTTTGAGCGGTGGGTAATTCAACCTTTAGTTAATTAGCTGTGGCTCATAGGCTGTGTGCTTAGGAGGATTCAGACACAAAATCCCACCCTCGCCCAGCGTGCACTGGTTTTGACCCCTGGGCAAGAGATTTACACGGCGAAGATGATGAGAAACGATATAAAATGTCACTTAGAAGCCAGAACTTTAGAATCAAACACAGCTGGTGTGGCATTCTCGTGTTGCCATCATTCCCTGCGTGATCTTGGGCAAAGAATTAACCCCTCTGTCTTACTTCCTTTCTTTGTCCTTGAAGACAGGGGCAACGATGCCGACCTTACCAGGTTTTCTAAGGCTTGAGAATCATCGTATATGTAAAGCATTTATCCTGGTTCCCGGCACATTGTAAAGGATGTCAACGGTAGAAAATAATTATGTTAAATTATTTAGAACTTTAAAATTTAAATATGAAATATTAAAGCCCACTTCCTTACTTTCCAATATCTTATTCTTAGAACTTGTCTCTGCGTCCTCAGATAAACAGACAGACGGGCAAATAAATGACACATCTGCGCAGGCTGCCCCAGCGTTTCAGGGCGACTGATGGTCTTTTGGATGAGATAGCCACTACTGAATATTCGAAGTCAGGTGCTCAGGGCAGGAACCAAGTTTTCTCACATAACGAGTACGGTGCCTGTAAAGGAATCCTGGTTTATCCAGAAAAAATTTTAACAGTTTTCCAAGTCCTTTGCGTGTTTTACTGTGTGTCATTGCAGCGGAAGGCGGGTACGTTTCCCCCCATCATTCGATGCCTTCTGGTAACATAGCTGGGAGGATGAAATGGAACACGAGTCTCTAAATTGTTTCTTTCGTTTTTCAGGTTCAGAAACAAAACATGATGCGCAGACAATTACTAAACTCTATAGCCAAGTCTCCGTTGTGGGCCTAAGATCTTTGCTTTCAAGAGTGTACAGAACAGAGCTTTGCACAGTTTTCTCATGTTTAGGTTTGAAAATGTGTTTTGGTATTATTTACAAGTAGGAGTATTTTCTCCCGACGGATGCACAAATTCAATTGTAATTCAAAATCTGCAACCTTTTCCTCAACTGTTATTCTTTCACTGGCATGCATCTATGGCACTCGTACTTAAGGAAAGCAATTACTTTAAAAGATGTAGCTAACAAAATAGTAACAACATAAAAGCAGCGGGGAAAAGAGTTAAGAATTTACTGCCCTGTGGACGTTGGGCCCTGATCAGGGCTGGAAGTTGCTGTGTCGCTTGTAGAATTTGTCACTGGAGTTTCCATCAAGGGCCTCATTCTGTTTGGTAACAAACCGGATTAAAATGGCGGTGAAGGGATCCCTTATCGTAATGAAAGGGTATGCGGATATATGTTGTGTAATAACCTGTGGGCTAGTGAAGAATTACAGTTTGAAGGGACTCACGGGGCGCCCGAGCGCTCAGCCTGTTGAGCATCCAGCTCCTGATTTTGGCTCAGGTCGTGATCTCACAGTTTGGTGACTTTGAGCCCGGCGTCGTGCTGCAGAGCCTGCTCGGGATTCTCCTCCTCTCTCTGCCCCTCCACTGCTTGTGCTCTCTCTATCTCTCTGCAAATAAGTAAGTAAACTTAAAAAGTTATAAAGTGACCTGAAAGCCTAGGCAATCAGCCAAATTTCCGATGACCGGTGAGGTGGCCACCGTTTCAGCCTGAGAAGGGCCACGTTCCCGGGGTCCCGGACGACACTGTCTGTCCTCATTCCGCATTGACCAGGGAGCACTGCACGTCTGCCCTCCAGGCTTCCTTGTTGGTTATCACCACTCTTCCAGGACAGTCGCAACCCGAGGACTTCGGAAATGAAAACTTCAGCCTCCTCGACGGTCTTCATGGGTTTCCCGCGTGGTGGGAAGCCCTTCCTGCTCTTGCGTGGCGTGGCAGGAAGGCCAAATTAGCAGCCCGTTGCTGGCGGAAGAATGGCCTCAGGATCACTTTTCCCAGGAGGCCTGCCTGGCTCTGGCCCCAGGTGGTAGTGAGTTTGGGAGGCAGGGATTTGCTCTCTGCGATAGACTTGCCGGTACAGACAAGACGTGTTTTTCCTTGCCACCATCCACACAGCAGCCCCTTGTGTGTGCATTTCGTTGGCCGTGTCTTGTTCTGTGGCTGCCACAGTCCAGAGAACTCACTCTTCCCCTCTCTCCCCTTGACTTGTGATTGCCATCACACCCCAAGAGAAATCATCAAAAGCATTAAGGATATGCTCGGTTCTTATTCATCCTTCAGTATTGAACCCGGAGGTCTCTGCCTCCCAGAAGCGCCCCCGGTCCTCCCATCCACCTGGTTTTGCTGGGGGCTCTCTTGGTCCCTCCATGACAGGCCGTGCTTGCCTCTCCTACAGGACTATTATGGTCCAGTAACCACCCGTGGGTCTTTTGCAGTGGGGTTCTGCGCTTCCGTGTCTGGAATCAAGTCGGAACTTCATGCATTTCTAAATGTGTCTTCCCAGAGCAGTCAGAAGTTTTGTGCTTACTAAAGCATCGTTATTTGAGATAATCCATGTACCGTAGTCACGTAATGGCAGGCACCAAATCAGTAGCTAGCTAGTTTTATAGTAGTTGGGATCATCTAGCTGAAGGCAGTGGAAAACCCATCAGTCAGAGGTTTCCAGGGAGAGGGATGGTTTTTTCCTTGCCCGTCATGAAGACTGGGGGTAGGACGTCACGTTGGGCATGGTGGACCCACGGCTCCATGATGCCGTCGGGGAAAAGGCAGTTTCCATTCTTTTGCTCTACCTGGCACAGAAGGACGCCTTTGTCTTCATGGTTCCATGGCCTCGGAATGAGTACTGTGTCTCCTGGCTCAGGTCTCTGTCTGGGCAGGAAGAAGGAGAAGGGGACGGAGGGCCCACTGGGCAGCTTTTCTAGAAGCTCACTTGTCCTATCGTTTCCTCACTGGACAGGACTGAGTTAATCACTGAGCCCAGGGTGTGGAAGGAGGAGGGTCACCGGCTCACAGAGTCTGTGAGAGTTGATCGTTGTTCTCTGCCCTGGCCCTTCAGTGGGCCAGGGTGGTGACAGATTCCCACACTGTCCCCTGCCTCCCCGTACACTGCCCTTCTGAATCCCCCCTCCATCTTTCCCTCCCTCCTGTTTTCATCCTTCTAGTCTTTCTCGTCACAGCTCAGTTTGGTCAGTGGGTCAGCATCAGCCTCCTCTGGGAGCTTGTTAGAAATCCAGTCTCTGCTTTCACCCCGACCTCCAGAATCAGAAACTGTGGCAGTGGGCCCAGGAATCTGTGTGGTGACATGCCCTGCAGGGGCTTCCCATGTGAGCTTGGGTCTGTCCACCCCTGCTCTCTACTCTCTCTGTCTCTCACCTCCCTTATTTTCTGCCTCTTGTTCTGGTTCTTCCAGGTGACTGGTCACCCAAGGAACCAAAACATCCCCAAAATACTTGTATGCCTGAACGTTTCATATCGTGTTGCTCAGTGGACTATCAGGGGCGTTTATATGTACAGCCCAGTTTTTAAAAATACTGGCTGATTGAGTGGCGTTTGGGTTTGATGAGTTTTTTAGTGTGCCCGGCCCTTGATTAGGGGTAAAAAAGGAATTTGTAGCTCTTGATCAGCATGCAGCAGACAAGTTTGGTTATTATTGTTTCTTCGTAGAAATATTTGATTATGTATTTGAACAGAGGTAGTGGGCAGTTAATTTTCACGTCATGAAGACTGTGTATACAAACAGACACACATGCAGGTCGAGAATTTTGGGAGAGGATATTTCTAATTCTGTACTATAATTTCAGGTAAGGCAACAGTCCTGAAAAATAGCACTCGTTAGGAAGAAACTGTTTATGGAATCAAATGTAGGCAGCTTATTTTTAGAATGAATACCTTGCACTTGTAATAGGTAAAAAAATGACTATGTATTTGAGGTGTGAGATAAAATTAGCCCGAGGAGGAGAAGAACAATGCAGATTGTGTAGATGGGAATTTATTTTCCTTTCGGGTTCCAAGAGTCACTGCTATCAAATTAAAAATTGGCCCTCTTCGAGAGAAGTTTCATGCCAGCTTTGTTTTATTATTATTCTTTATGCTATTATTTTTGGCTGGTAGATAGCAGCTTTCTGCCACAAAGATTCACAAACAGTTCTTCATATTTGACGTCAGCGTAACGTCTGTCAATTTCTGAACCTGCATGTTTTGCAAAAATGTCATGCAGCAGCATCCTCACTGTAGCTTGGAACAAGTTCAGGAAAATGTCCTTGGCTCCAAAAATAGCTCTAAATAAGTTTTGGATGCTTTGGGAGGTGGGCTTGGCTCCATCCTCGTTTCCCTTTGCCTCTTGCAGGTGAGGATGGAGATTCGGAGGGATCAGGGCCTAGAAATAAACAGAGGAAGCCTCATTTCCCCATGCTGTCTGGCTCTGAACCTTTTACACAGAGACGCATTGTTTGAAAATAACGTAAGAAAGTCAAATGTAAAAAATCAAGAGAAACAGAGGAAGGAAAAACAGTGTCTCTCTGCCTGGAGAGAGTCCTGCTCCACCGAGAGCTTGTCCCGCTGCCAACGTTTAGAGGCGCGCGCACTCCTGTTTATGGGCTGCCTTGAGTGGGCTTGAGGGACCCGCAGACTCCAGAGATAAAACAGGAGGCTGGCGTCCCCCGGGTTTGTGCCCGTTCTTGAGGAAGCCTACCCGGGAATCGTGTCTGAGTCTTTCGGCGACGACATGCCTGTGTACATCCCCCGGTGACGTAGACGGCATCCCTTAGCCTGCCACACCCAGGGTTTGGGGGCCGCTGACCGTCTCTCGTGTATTGTTCTCTTCTCTCACCATGAGCAATCTCCACGCCTTCTCTCTGTTTTCGTTCCGCAGGCTCGCCGTGCTTATCCCCCGCCTCAAGCCTTTGCACTTGCAGTGTCCTTGGCTTGGAAGTCTTTCCCGAGATACTCACACAGCTCTTTAGTCTCCCCAGAGACTCTCCTGGCCCACTCTAGCTCAGGGAGCCCTCTCTCCTCCCAGTCTCTCTCCCCTTCCTGCGCTTTCCTTCCTTTCACAGCACTCCTTCTCAACTTGTTATGATATATGTTTTTATTAGTTCTCTGTTTTCTCCATTGAATGAAGTTTTGATGGAACCAGGGAATTAGTTTTGCTTCTCGCTTTTAGACCTGATGCACACCGAGGGTTTAAATGAGGATATGCTATGTAAGTTCATGAACGAATGCGTGAATGTTCCTAACATAGTAATTTTTTTGTTTTTAATGTTTGTTTATTTTTGAGAGAGAGACAGAGATAAAGCACATGCGGAGAAGGGCAGAGACACGAGGGAGACACAGAATACCAAAGCAGGTTCCAAGCCTCTGAGCTGCAACCACAGAGTCTGATGCGAGGCTCGAACTCAGAAGCTGTGAGGTCATGACCTGAGCTGAAATCAGACACTCAACCAACTGAGCCACACAGACACCCCCTAATATAGTAATTTTGACTGGGGTGATGGGTCAGCCTCATATTCGTTCGGTATGACTCTACCCAAGAATTTTATCTGACTCTTCCAATGATAATATGCATACATATACATGGAGTAGTCATCCATCCATCCATCCATCCATCCATCATCACCTACTCACCTATCATATCTATATACGTACTCAGGAGTGCAATTACTGGATCATATGGTAATTCTATTTTTATTTTTTTGAGGCATTTCCAGACTGTTTTTCAGAGCGGCTGCATCAGTTTTCATTCCCACCAGTAATGCACGGGGGTTCCCCTTTCTCCACCCCCTCACCAACACTGGTTTCTTGTGCTTTTTATTTTAGCCATTCTCACAGGTGTAAGGTGATATTTCATTATGGTTTTGATTTGCATGTCCCTGATAATGAGTGATGTTGAGCATTTTTTCATGTGGGCCATCCATATGTCTTCTTGAAACAATGTCTGTTTATGTCCTCTGCCCATTTTATTATTTGTGGTTTCTTTTTGGCGTTGAGTTGTTATCAGTTCTTTATATATATTGGATACTAACCCTTTATCAGATATGTCATTTGAAAATATCTTCTCCCATTCTCTAGGTTGCCTTTTAGTTTTGTTCTTTCCTTTCCTGCCCAGGAACTGTTTATTTTATTTAGTCCCAACAGTTTATTTTTGCTTTTCTTTCTTTCCGTTGTCTCAGGAGATATATCCAGAAAACTTGCTACGGCCAAGATTAGAGAAATTAACTTCCTGTGCTCTCTTCCAGGATTTTTATGGTTTCAGGTCTCACACTTAGGTCTTTAATTTATTTTGAGCTTTATTTGTGTAGGATGTGAGAAAGTGGTCCAGGTTCGTTCTTTCTCATGTACCTGTCCAGGTTTTCCAACACCATTTGTTGAAGACTTTCCCATCACATATTCTTGCCTCCTTTATTAAAGAGTAATTGATCATATAATTATGGGTTTATTTCTTGATTTACTATTCTGTTCCTTTGATTTATGGGTCTGTTTTGTGTACTAGTACCTTACTGTTTTGATTACTATAGCTTTGTAGTGCATCTTGATATCTAGGATTGTGAAACCTCCAGTTTTGTTCTTCTTTTTCAAGATTGTTTGGGCTATTTGGGGTCTTTTGTGGTTCCGTACAAATTTTAGAATTATTTGTTCTAGTTCTGTGAAAAATGCTGATGGTATTTTGATAGGGATTGCATTGACTCTGTAGAATGCTTTGGGTAGTATAGACATTTTAACAATACTTGTTTTCCTAATCCATGAGCATGGAATATCTCTCCATTCCTTTGCATTGTCTTTAATCATTGTTTTATAGTTTTTAGAGTACAAATCTCTCACTTCCTTGGTTAAGTTTATTCCTAGATATTTTATTATTTTTGGTGTAATTTGTAAATAGAATTGTTTACTTGATTTCTCTTTGGGCTACTTTGTTATAGTGTACAGAGATGCAATGCAATGGATTTCTGTATATTGGTTTTCCTATCCTGCAAGTGTAATGCATTCATTTATCAATTCTAGTAGTTTTTTTGGTGGAGTCTTTTGAATTTTCTATATAAACCCTATGGCTGATGTCATCCATATCAGTATAAAGTCATCTGCAAGTAGAAGCAAATAGGGTTTTGCTTCTTCCTTACCAATTTGGATGCCTTTAAAAAAATTTTTTTTTATTCTTTATTTTTGAGAGAGAGACAGAGAGACAGAATGCGAATGGGGGAGAAACAGAGAGAGAGGGAGACACAGAATCCAAAGTAGGTTCCAGGCTCTGAGCTCAGCACAGAGCCTGACACGAGGCTTGAACTCACGAACCGTGGGTTCATGACCCAAGCTGAAGTTGGACGCTCAACTGACTGAACCACCTGGTGCCCCAAGGATTCCTTTTATTTCTTTTGTGTTGTCTGATTACTGTAGCTGGGACTTCCAGGACTATGCTGAATAAAAGGGGTGAGAGTGGGGACGCCTGGGTGGCTCCGTTGGTTAAGTGTCCAACTTCGGCTCGGTCATGATCTCATGGTTTGTGGGTTCGAGTCCTGCATCAGGCTCTGTGCTGACAGCTCAGAGCCTAGAGCCTGCTTCAGATTCTGGGTCTCCCTCTCTCTCTGTCTCCCCCATCGCTCTGTCTCTCTGTGCCTCAAAAATAAAGAATAAAAAAAAATCAATTTTTTTAAAGGCATCCAAATTGGTAAGGAAGAAGCAAAACCCTATTTGCTTCTACTGCAGAGATGACTTTATACTGATATGGATGACATCAGCCATAGGGTTTATATAGAAAATTCAAAAGACTCCACCAAAAAAACTACTAGAATTGATAAATGAATGCATTACACTTGCAGGATAGGAAAACCAATATACAGAAATCCATTGCATTGCATCTCTGTACACTATAACAAAGTAGCCCAAAGAGAAATCAAGTAAACAATTCTTTTACAAATTACACCAAAAATAAAAAATATCTAGGAATAAAACTTAACCAAGGAAGTGAGAGATTTGTACTCTAAAAACTATAAAACAATGATTAAAGACAATGCAAAGGAATGGAGAGATTTCCATGCTCATGGATTAGGAAAACAAGTATTGTTAAAATGTCTATACTCCCAAAGCATTCTACAGAGTCAACGCAATCCCTATCAAAATACCATCAGAATTTTTCACAGAACTAGAACAAATAATTCTAAATTTGTACGGAACCACAAAAGACCCCAAATAGCCCAAACAATCTTGAAAAAGAGAACAAAATGGAGGTTTCACAATCTAGATATCAAGATACACTACAAAGCTATAGTAATCAAAACAGTAAGGTACTAGTACACAAAACAGACCCATAAATCAAAGGAACAGATAGTAAATCAGAAATAAACCATAATTATATGATCAATTACTCTTTAATAAAGGAGGCAAGAATATGTGATGGGAAAGTCTTCAACAAATGGTGTTGGAAAACCTGGACAGGTACATGAGAAAGAACGAACCTGGACCACTTTCTCACATCCTACACAAATAAAGCTCAATAAATTAAAAGACCTAAGTGTGAGACCTGAAACATAAAAAATCCTGGAAGAGAGCACAGGAAGTTAATTTCTCTAATCTTGGCCGTAGCAAGTTTTCTGGATATATCTCCTGAGACAACGGAAAGAAAGAAAAGCAAAAATAAACTGTTGGGACTAAATAAAATAAACAGTTCCTGGGCAGGAAAGGAAAGAACAAAACTAAAAGGCAACCTAGAGAAGGGAGAAGTTATTTTCAAATGACATATCTGATAAAGGGTTAGTATCCAATATATATAAAGAACTGATAACAACTCAACGCCAAAAGAAACCACAAATAATAAAATGGCAGAGGACATAAACAGACATTGTTTCAAGAAGACATATGGATGGCCCACATGAAAAAATGCTCAACATCACTCATATCAGGGACATGCAAATCAAAACCATAATGAAATATCACTTACACCTGTGAGAATGGCTAAAATAAAAAGCACAAGAAACCAGTGTTGGTGAGGGGTGGAGAAAGGGGAACCCCCGTGCATTTACTGGAGGGAATGAAAACTGATGCAGCCGCTCTGAAAAACAGCTGGAAATGCCTCAAAAAAATAAAATAGAATTACCATATGATCCAGTAATTGCACTCCTGAGTACGTATATAGATATGGATAGGTGAGTAGGTGATGATGGATGGATGGATGGATGGATGGATGACTACTCCATGTATATGTATGCATATTATCATTGGAAGAGTCAGATAAAAATTCTTGGGTAGAGTCATACCGACGAATATGGGCTGACCCATCACCCCAGTCAAAATTACTATATTAGGGGTGTCTGTGTGGCTCAGTTGGTTGAGTGTCTGATTTCAGCTCAGGTCATGACTCACAGCTTCTGAGTTCGAGCCTGCATCAGACTCTGTGTTGACAGCTCAGAGCTTGGAAACCTGCTTTGTATTCTGTGTCTCCCTCTGTGTCTCTGCCCTTTCCGCATGTGCTTTATCTCTGTCTCTCTCTCAAATAAACAAACATTAAAAACAAAAAATTACTATGTTAGGAACATTCACGCATTCGTTCATGAACTTACATAGCATATCCTCATTTAAACCCTCGGTGTGCATCAGGTCTAAAAGCGAGAAGCAAAACTAATTCCCTGTTCCATCAAAACTACATTCTAATGGAGAAAACAGAGAACTAAATAAAAACATATACATAACAAGTTGAGAAGAGTGCTGTGAAAGGAAGGAAAGCGCAGGAAGGGGAGAGACTGAGAGGAGAGAGAGGCTCCCTGAGCGAGTGGCCAGGAGAGTCCTCTGGGGAGAATTAAGAGCTGTGTGAGTACTCGGGGAAAGACTTCCAAGCCAAGGACACTGCAAGTGCAAAAGGCTTGAGGCGGGGGATAAGCACGGCGAGCCTGCGGAACGAAAAACGAGAAAGGCGTGGAGATTGCTCATGGTGAGAGAAGGGAACAATACACGAGAGACGGTCAGCGGCCCCCAAACCCTGGGTGTGGCAGGCTCAGGGATGCCGTCTACGTCACCGGGGGATGTACACGGCATGTCGTCGCCGAAAGACTCAGACACGATTCCCGGGTAGGCTTCCTCAAGAACGGGCACAAACCCGGGGGACGCCAGCCTCCTGTTTTCTCTGGAGTCTGCGGGTCCCTCAAGCCCACTCAAGGCAGCCATAAAACAGGAGTGCGCGCGCTCTAAACGTTGGCAGCGGGACAAGCTCTCGGTGGAGCAGGACTTCTCCAGGCAGAGAGACACTGTTTTTCCTTCCTCTGTTTCTCTTGATTTTTTACATTTGACTTTCTTACGTTATTTTCAAACAATGCGTCTCTGTGTAAAAGGTTCAGAGCCAGATAGCATGGGGAAATGAGGCTTCCTCTGTTTATTTCTAGGCCCTGATCCCTCCGAATCTCCATCCTCACCTGCAAGTGGCAAAGGGAAACGAGGATGGAGCCAACCCACCCCCCAAAGCATCCAAAACTTATTTGAGCTATTTTTGGAGCCAAGGACATTTTCCTGAACTTGTTCCAAGCTACAGTGAGGATGCTGCTGCATGACATTTTGCAAAACATGCAGGTTCAGAAATTGACAGACGTTACGCTGACGTCAAATATGAAGAACTGTTTGTGAATCTTTGTGGCAGAAAGCTGCTATTACCAGCCAAAATATAATAGCATAAAGAATAATAATAAAACAAAGCTGGCATGAAACTTCTCTCGAAGAGGGCCAATTTTTATTTGATAGCAGTGACTCTTGGAACCCGAAAGGAAAATAAATTCCCATCACACAATCTGCATTGTTCTTCTCCTCTCGGGCTAATTTTATCTCACCTCAAATACATAGTCATTTTTTTACCTATTACAAGTGCAAGGTATTCATTCTAAAAATAAGCTGCCTACATTTGATTCCATAAACAGTTTCTTCTAACGAGTGTATTTTTTCAGGACTGTTGCCTTACCTGAAATTATAGTACAGAATTAGAAATATCCTCTCCCAAAATTCTCGACCTGCATGTGTGTCTGTTTGTATACACAGTCTTCATGACGTGAAAATTAACTGCCCACTACCTCTGTTCAATACATAATCAAATATTTTACGAAGAAACAATAATAACCAAACTGTCTGCTGCATGCTGATCAAGAGCTACAAATTCCTTTTTTACCCCTAATCAAGGGCGGGCACACTAAAAAACTCATCAAATCCAAACGCCACTCAATCAGCCAGTATTTTTAAAAACTGGGCTGTATAAACGCCCCTGATAGTCCACTGAGCAACACGATATGAAACGTTCAGGCATACAAGTATTTTGGGGATGTTTTGGTTCCTTGGGTGACCAGTCACCTGGAAGAACCAGAACAAGAGGCAGAAAATAAGGGAGGTGAGAGACAGAGAGAGTAGAGAGCAGGGGTGGACAGACCCAAGCTCACATGGGAAGCCCCTGCAGGGCATGTCACCACTACACTGATTCCTGGGCCACTGCCACAGTTTCTGATTCTGGAGGTCGGGGTGAAAGCGGAGACTGGATTTCTAACAAGCTCCCAGAGGAGGCTGATGCTGACCCACTGACCAAACTGAGCTGTGACGAGAAAGACTAGAAGGATGAAAACAGGAGGGAGGGAAAGATGGAGGGGGGATTCAGAAGGCAGTGTACGGGGAGGCGGGGACAGTGGGAATCTGTCACACCCTGGCCCACTGAAGGGCCAGGGATGAGACAACGATCAACTCTCACAGACTCTGTGAGCCGGTGACCTCCTCCTTCCACACCCTGGGCTCAGTGATTAACTCAGTCCTGCCAGTGAGGAAACGATAGGACAAGTGAGCTTCTAGAAAAGCTGCCCAGTGGGCCCTCCGTCCCCTTCTCCTTCTTCCTGCCCAGACAGAGACCTGAGCCAGGAGACACAGTACTCATTCCGAGGCCATGGAACCATGAAGACAAAGGCGTCTTCTGTGCCAGGTAGAGCAAAAAGAATGGAAACTGCCTTTTCCCCGACGGCATCATGGAGCCGTGGGTTCCACCATGCCCAACGTGACGTCCTACCCCCAGTCTTCATGACGGGCAAGGAAAAAAACATCCCATCTCCCTGGAAACCTCTGACTGATGGGTTTTCCACTGCCTTCAGCTAGATGATCCCAACTACTATAAAACTAGCTAGCTACTGATTGGTGCCTGCCCATTACGTGACTACGGTACATGGATTATCTCAAATAACGATGCTTTAGTAAGCACAAAAATTCTGACTGCTCTGGGAAGACACATTTAGAAATGCATGAAGTTCCGACTTGATTCCAGACACGGAAGCGCAGAACCCACTGCAAAGACCCACGGGTGGTTACTGGACCCATAATAGTCCTGTGGAGAGGCAAGCACGGCCTGTCATGGAGGGACCAAGAGAGCCCCCAGCAAAACCAGGTGGATGGGAGGACCGGGGGTGCTTCTGGGAGGCAGAGACCTCCGGGTTCAATACTGAAGGATGAATAAGAACCGAGCATATCCTTAATGCTTTTGATGATTTCTCTTGGGGTGTGATGG
Source organism: Paguma larvata (assembly GCA_030068075.1). NCBI lineage: Eukaryota > Metazoa > Chordata > Mammalia > Carnivora > Viverridae > Paguma > Paguma larvata. The sequence goes on along the minus strand of JAINVK010000842.1, from coordinate 1,465 downwards.
CAATCACAAGTCAAGGGGAGAGAGGGGAAGAGTGAGTTCTCTGGACTGTGGCAGCCACAGAACAAGACACGGCCAACGAAATGCACACACAAGGGCTGCTGTGTGGATGGTAGCAAGAGTAAAAACACGTCTTGTCTGTACCGGCAAGTCTATCGCAGAGAGCAAATCCCTGCCTCCCAAACTCACTACCACCGGGGCCAGAGCCAGGCAGGCCTCCTGGGAAAAGTGATCCTGAGGCCATTCTTCCGCCAGCAACGGGCTGCTAATTTGGCCTTCCTGCCACGCACGCAAGAGCAGGAGGGGCCTCCCACCACGCGGGAAACCCATGAAGACCGTCGAGGAGGCTGAAGTTTTCATTTCCGAAGTCCTCGGGTTGCGACTGTCCTGGAAGAGTGGTGATAACCAACAAGGAAGCCTGGAGGGCAGACGTGCAGTGCTCCCTGGTCAATGCGGAATGAGGACAGACAGTGTCGTCCGGGACCCCGGGAACGTGGCCCTTCTCAGGCTGAAACGGTGGCCACCTCACCGGTCATCGGAAATTTGGCTGATTGCCTAGGCTTTCAGGTCACTTTATAATTTTTTAAGTTTACTACTTATTTGCAGAGAGATAGAGAGAGCACAAGCAGTGGAGGGGCAGAGAGAGGAGGAGAATCCGAGAGGCTCTGCAGCACGACGCCGGGCTCAAAGTCACCAAACTGTGAGATCACGACCTGAGCCAAATCAGGAGCTGGATGCTCAACAGGCTGGCCTCCGCGGCGGCCCGTGAGTCCCTCAAACTGTAATTCTTCACTAGCCCACAGGTTATTACACAACATATATCCGCATACCCTTTCATTACGATAAGGGATCCCTTCACCGCCATTTTAATCCGGTTTGTTACCAAACAGAATGAGGCCCTTGATGGAAACTCCAGTGACAAATTCTACAAGCGACACAGCAACTTCCAGCCCTGTATCAGGGCCCAACGTCCACAGGGCAGTAAATTCTTAACTCTTTTCCCCGCTGCTTTTATGTTGTTACTATTTTGTTAGCTACATCTTTTAAAGTAATTGCTTTCCTTAAGTACGAGTGCCATAGATGCATGCCAGTGAAAGAATAACAGTTGAGGAAAAGGTTGCAGATTTTGAATTACAATTGAATTTGTGCTTCCGCTGGGAGAAAATACTCCTACTTGTAATAATACCAAAAACACATTTTCAAACCTAAACATGAGAAAACTGTGCAAAGCTCTGTTCTGTACACTCTTGAAAGCAAAGATCTTAGGCCCACAACGGAGACTTGGCTATAGAGTTTAGTAATTGTCTGCGCATCAGTTTTGTTTCTGAACCTGAAAAACGAAAGAAAAAATTTAGAGACTCGTGTTCCATTTCATCCTCCAGCTATGTTACTAGAAGGCATCGAATGATGGGGGGAAACGTACCCGCCTTCTGCTGCAATGACACACAGTAAAACACGCAAAGGACTT